>JAQFYB010003671.1:0-18654 GCA_034694085.1 Pogonognathellus longicornis | reverse complement strand
GTTTCCGTTCAAAATTTGTAGCGAAATGAGTGGAAAAAACGGTGAAATGAGGTCACGTGGTCACCCTGCACCTTAAATGCGCAATTGGTTTACAAAATAAAATTTGTGTAGGAACAGAATTATATTACGCCTCCATCATTCATATTACCATATTATACTATATTATGTGGTCCATATAAATGTAATATTATAGATCGTGCCATGGTAATACTAATACTAATTACATGTAACTGAACACTCCAGGTTTGAATAAATTGTGTCATTTGCAAACAGAACTTTTGATCCACATGTATTTGAAAATAAGTTTTATATAAAAAAGAATCTTTCAGTAGTACATAATAAATAAATGAAATCCCGTGGTATGGATAAATGAAGAGAAATACTTTAAAACCACTCGGTGTGCAGCATATAATTACCTTACATAACATTGCATTGTGTACTTATAATATTAGTATAACTCATTATAAACACCTAAGTCACCAAACACATTGTATTATTGTCGACAATCATGTTGGAAAATAATACAAACTCTTAAGTCCTAACTAACTATATACTGAAATTGCTGCAATGTACTTCTAAATAGTATGGTTTGTATATAGCTAAGTGAGTTGCTTTTATCTGTAGTTCAGTTCACATAAAGGGTACATGATGTATTAAATAATGTATATAGGTGTTTTCCAGTGTTGAAATGGCCGTAAAAATACAATGGAAAACTATTAACTCTATATAGACAACCGGTTAACAATACATCACTTTGTCTCATCATAAACATTATAATTGATAATGAACACTTCTATTTTGAAAAAATGCATTGATGATTGCTAATAAAAATTCCACATAAAATTGGTTTGAAATTGGTTTATTACTTTGTGTAGACATAAATATTGTATGCAAATGGAGACAGATATTAATTGCTTTGACATTTATTTCTCTATATTTATATGTAAATAAAAATAAGAATGCATTTGTATGTAGTATAATATGTAATGTAAACCAAATGTGGGGCTTCGATTTTGACTCCTACGCCGTCCCCGGTTTGGAGCTCCCCTGCTCCCCACCTCTCGTCCTAAATGGGCAGCAAAAATTAAGCGAGAATGAGACGTGCTTATTGTGGGAATGCGAATGGGGGCATTTTGCCATATAGTTGAAGATAGCGTGGGTAGAGAGTAATTTTTTGATAATATTATTTTGGCACCCCAGATACGCTGAAATCGAGAACTATAAAGGGTGTGGGGTGACCCCGGCTAGGATTAAGTCTTGGGGTGCCCTAGGGTTATATGTACATCCCCCCTCCAACCTTCGAACTCCGCTTAAATGAAAGGACGACATATCAAACACCACACTCTGGCATAGCTGTTTGTAGGGTAACGTGGGACTTTGACTTTAATACTACAGTACACAATACACATTGTCACACTCACATAACCAGTGTAATAAGTACACAGTACACACTACAGAGGATCTAGCCCAACCCGTAAGAACTCTAAAAAAGGTTGGCCCCTAGCCTAATGGGTTAGGTTTGGGTTCGGGTGAAGTAAATAACAAGGTTAAAAGGCTGAGCCAAGGTTGGGCTGCATCAAAAAACGTCGAGTTGGGTTCTTGGGTTGGGTTCAGCAAAATTTCGTTCGGGTTGCAAAAAGTGTTATAACAATTCGAAATCAAAAGATAATGTGTTCCAGATCAAAAATTGAATCCAGTTTATGAATCACTTTTTATAAAATTAAGTACAAAAATAGTAATTAAAGTTTTAATATATTATGCATCGTTAGATTAGGGTTAGATACAAGAAGGCATCCAAGGGTGAGGGATGGGTTGCGTTGCCATGTTCGAGTAGTAGCGGGTTTGGGTTTGGCTGGAAAAGGCCGACCCGCTAGATGCTCTAGTACACTACTAGTACATAATAATAATATACAGTAGTACACAAATTATAATATTTAATACTACTGCATAATGTTGCAGTATAGACTATACTATAGACATAGACTACATATGTACTGATGCATCCGAACATCAGATATAATATCAATATCACATTCTGTTTGGGGTAAAGTGGAATTTTTTAGGTGACACTATTGATGCAGATGCAACTGTAAGACTGAAAAAATTATATACGATTATGGGTATAGTCTCGTTTGCACTTCAGTTAAATATCTGTTTTTGACAGTCGTAACATAACTTGGGAAGTGTTTATGGACCTGGCACGTTAATACAATAGCGTTATCGAGATCTTTCGGAAATATTCAGATTCTTAGATTTAAAAGCTTTAGGAGTCCACTTGTATTTCAATATATGATTTTCTTGGCTGGCAGCTAGTCGTAAGACATAGTTCAGTCAGTTCCCAATGCCAATCCATTCACTCATCAGGTAGTTGAGCAATCCTTCTGACTGCTTAAAAAATAATCAAGCAAGGAGTCTTGGATATTTTTTCGCTTTGACTGAAATAGATTCAAAACGCAGTTTATTTTATGTATGGACAAATGTTTCATGATGAGAATACATTTTCATGAGAGACGCGTTGTTAAAGGTCACTCTTGACGTTAGTTTTTATCTGTAGCGAGAAAAGCATTTGCATTTTGCATATAATGATGATGGCAGAGGGTTGTATATGGATAAATAAACAAACTTTATGAAACTGATTTTGGTATAGTATATACACAGATGTTTATTAGTACGTCTTTTATACACACCTACCTACCAACTATAATATTGCAAGCCTCATTTCCTAATTAACTATTTTTACTACTCCGCTGTATTACTAAATGTGTTTAAAAGTTGTCATGAACATTTAACTGCTCTGGAAAAAAATTAAAATGATGATTGAGGTAGTTGTATTGCAATGTTAAAGCACTGAAAGTATTAATTATTACTATACGTATTATTATTATACATAATAAAGTTATAATGCTATTATTACAACACGTACCTTGCATGCACAAAGGCATAGATTCTTTTGTAACAATTAATAGATTCTTTTCTGTGTCAAGGTTTTTTGCAAAAGCACGTAAACGTCTAAAACACACAACATTTAATTACGATACTTATTCATATTCTTGGATATTTTATGTCGTTTTGAAAATCTTACTTCCAATATTTTTGGTCGAATATATTGAAGTAATTCATACTGTAGCATTTATTATTATATTTTTAGAGACATCGACATTGACATTACAGACATCGTAAGTTAAGTAACCACCAAACAAACAGCCTTCAGGTCTCATCTCAACTTTGGTAGCTAAACTACCTTTTTACTCCGTTTGACGATTGGTTATTTTAAGCTATATGCTTTTATTTTACATCACAATTGCAATAGGTATTTAAGGTAGGAAGGAGTAGGAGGTTCCACGCACAATAATAAATAACTTACAACTAGCATTCCATCTATATGAACATTATACACGTATCATATTTATTATAATATGCATAATATACAGTAGGTACGACGACTATTTTACTAATAATTAGAGTAACTTGTCAGTTGCCTTTATATTTCGGTGACTTGAATTGATATCTTAATTACTATTCTTCTCCAGTCCATAATTAAATGGGTATTAATAACGTATTGCGTTGCATCATTTTATAATGTCATAGTAATAGTAATACAATACGGATGTAATATTTTATAAGGCAAGCCGGTTGCTTGCTTTATACAAAGGATAAATAGTCGTTTTCTATTACAATCATACAGAGCGAGGCACTACGTACATTTCATTTGTCATATTATTATTATATATACTATTTACAGGTTTAGGTAATTATAATATAATTAATAATTTGGTAATATTTTCAAGTAGGTACATTTTACAACTAGAGTCATAAAGCTATAATTATGTATTGGGTTTTTCGTATTCTCATTTTTTCTACTACAGAATGATTTTATAGGGATATTGATTAATACTTCAATTTATATTTGCTGTAACATCGCAAACAAGAAATGAAGAAAACGTTAATTACGATCATATAATATCAATTATGGAATATTTAACTAACAAGAGTTGGGTATCGTTCGATTACTATGATAAACCTTTCTCTTTGTTTAGATGTCTAGGTTATAACTATAACAAATCTAAATATTTGTTAGCTTTTGAGGTATGTACAGACATTTATAACTGTGAGCACCATTAACTATGCACATACTTAATGAGTAAAGAAACTAGTTCAATCTTAAAAATTAGACTTTTTTCGTAACTTTGTCTACAATTTTATTCTCGTTAATAATAATGAACGTCTCTCATTTATATTACGGTTGTTCTATAATATAAAATTGTGGTAGCTGGTTTTTTAAATCAGCAAGATTTCTTAGCAGTCAGTAGTATACTTTACATTTTCACACAGAACGCTCAAAAAATTAAAATCATGAAAACCGTTCAAACAAAAATTAAATATCGTGGTAATCCTTTCATATAAAGGTTTTGACCAGTAATGTACGAATATAAATAAACTGCTACAAAACAGTATAAAGGGGTATTGAAATGATTAGGGATAATGGAGGGGACAACTTTTGTGAAAACTGTTTTCAAAACTTTGTCAAAACGATTTACAGAGAGACAAATCATTTCTAGAGAATTTTTTTCAAAACTCAATACTGCATGCGCATAAAATTTAGACTAGATATTTAATTGTTTGTTTTCGGAGTTAATGAAAACAACTGACAAACATTAAATTACCATTCGTACTGTAAACTTATTATAATATCAATATCATAAGGTCAAAAATCACCAGTAATATCCATCGAGATTGCACTAGGTATAATATAAATTCACGGTAGCACATAATTAGAGGGCGCAAGCGAAATTAACGAAGAAATAATTATCAATCATAGTGTATAGTGTATAGCATCAACATACAAAAACTAGTAAAACCGTTTAATTCACAGTACATATGCGATTCGAAAACTATTCGTTGCAGCGGGATTTTAACTTAATTTAAATTTAATAATTAATTACAAACTACACTAGGTATATTATTTGCATGCACAGTATATTATATTATATTATGTATCTTACATTTATGTATTAAGATTAAGTAGTTTATTTGTTTGACATAATATGTATATAAATTATAATAATGTAGCTGTATTGATAGTGGTACACGTGTATTTTTCAGCAGCATCAAGTATTATCGTATTACTAAACTCATTTACTATTATTATTTATTACCTTCTCCTCGAATCGACATACGTAACACGTAAACACATAATATTCAACGCTATTGTATATTATCATAGACTTCAGATAGTGTAAACATAAGAAAACATGGAAAATTCGTCAACGTTGAATAACAAATTAAAAGTTAGAGAGGTTTAAAAAGCCGCAATTAAGTTTTCTTGAAAGCATTTAATTAATTGTTGTGTCACTTCAGGGTGACACAACACTTTTCTCCTTTGGATCTGAATGTCTCACGAAAATTGTATACATGTTATAAGAAGTGAAAAGGAACCACTTTCCTACGCCTCACATGTATTCTCATGCACTAACTCAATACTTCGATTGATTTATATTTTCACTTGTGTGTGTACTGACTGTGACTGTATACCACTCACATTAACTAGTACATACTCCGACACTGGCGTATTCTGGGGGGGGGGGCAAGGAAGCAATTGCCCCCTCCCCCCAGAAATCCGGAAAAAATCGCGAAATTTTTCGCGCTACGTGCGAATTTTGTGTATTTTATGTTCATTTTTGCTCAAATTTGCTCAAATTTTTCGCGCTTCGCGCAAAAATTATCACATATATACCTCATGTTTTGAGTTTGCCCTCCCCCCGAAACCAAATCCTGGCTACGCCCCTGTACTCCGAAGTATTAATTACCATACGTTCCTTCAGTGCTTTTTCTTAAAATGTAAGTATTTAAATTTTTATTTGAATCGCCAATATGTATGCAAAAGTATAGAAATGCTGTTACACATAACCTCGAACTTAATCATTGTTAATACAATTACTTGACATTTTTATGCTGGCTGGCGTAGATTTTTCAGAAATAGCTACAAGCTCGTCATGAACAGATTCGACTTTTAAATTCAGGCCAATGAATTACTCGCAACTGTCGCATGGTTGAACGAAACATGCAATTTTCAATGGAGGGCTCGTTATCAAATTGGTTTCAAAAACCCTATTCAACCCTAAATTCATGGTTTGATAAAATTAAGATTGACTTTTTTACATATTTGGAGATTATTTGAAGTATAAATGACTTATTATAGCTACTACAGAATAGTCAAATCTGTACATCAACCTCATAGGGAATATTATGACGAATCACATAATATAATTTAAGCTAAAACTTATAAAAGTATATAACTTATGACTAATAACGTATATTCTGTAATTTACTTCTAACGCCAAAACTTGACCTTTTCTTACAGTCATGGGAGTATCTTCCCTGGGTAACGAGATGTACTCGTGTAACTCTAAAGCTGGAGGGGAAAAATACGAACAAATTGGTATTCTCCGTAGGCTACCGACTTTGTTGTTTTGCTCAGTGTCAGGGAAAGACAAAATAAAATACCTTTTCACGATCATTTTTACATGACACCTTAATTATAATATCTGCGAACCGAAGGCTAACGATTTCATGTCACTCGGGTGACGCTTGGCAAACATTCCATGTCTGGTTTATTATAAATTATAAGTCATAAGTTATGTAGACAATACCACCTTAATGTGTCGATTCTATTTCAAAATATTTTTAAATAGTCTGCAAACTTGGGGTTTCAAAAAATCTTCATGCATAAATGGGGATTTTATTTATGTGATACTAACGAGCAGTAAAATCTTTTCAAATCAATCATGTTATACATTTCCTATCATTGATCACAGTTTTGATAGTTTGCTTATTTATGGAAACTAGAAACTTCACTATAAATAATAGCTTCAGTCAGTATTATAATATAACTAGCTATTTATAAACTAACGATATTACTAATGAGAATGACGATTTAACAATGGAGATATTTTGGGTGAGAATAACTTAATAATTTGCTGGTTTATTTTAAAATGGTAAAACTTGGAGAAAAAGCAACATTCTGAATTTGTAGGTGCAAATCCACGACATTTGCATTTTAAAAGTGAGCCCCCAAATCCAATCAAAGTATAAGTACCCAAAAAATTGTTTCCAATCTCCTTCTAATGCTGTGGCTCCGGCTCTTCGGTAATAGTTATACTATACTGTTACAGAAAGCCGAATGCATACAAATCCATCTGTGATCCGACCGATGTATAGAGTGTATAGAACCTTACTATAAATATCTGGTTTTTGATCACGTAATTAATTCCACGTATCATCTTTGCATCCTCACAGTAACACACAATATTGTGATTTATGTGAGCTGGCTGCATACAGCTGAAAGGCTTTTAACTGATATATTCATATTCAATATACAGTTGGGCATTTCCAAATTGGTTTCAAATCCCAATTTATTTTCAATTTTGAAGATACTTTTATTAATAAAGGCGTTCCTTCGTTGTTTGCATAATGATACATACATGATATGCACTCACAAGACATGATAATGCTTGTTCAAGTGTGAGAAAAAACCCAATTTTCTGCCCTTCATCTGTACAATTTCATTCATGGTATGGTAGTGCTGGTATTCTGTATTATTATACCCAGATTTAGTTATATCTAAGGTTAGGTTTTTTTTAGAAAATTGCTTTATTTAATTTTTTGTCCTGGCCTTTTTGGAAACTAACCAGCTAAGAGTGATTTTACTTTAGGGACTAAGTTTTAATATACAAATGTTGTGAATTTGCACTTACTACATACGTACAAGCAAAATGTTTTCCTTTCGGTCACTTTACACCATTTCAAAAATATCCTTCAAATTATCAAATTATTAGCCAAAATATCTCCATTGTATTTCGTAAGTTAAATCGTACTTCTGACGAATGAATCTATCAAAATTAACAATTAACGTGGTTTACCCATAATCTCAGTCCATAGTTACTCTGTTGTTAGTATTTTAAGTAAATCAAAAGGTAGACTAAAATGTTAAAGAATTACACTAGGTCATAGGTAAGCCAAATTCATGTTCACATGTTGGACCGAAGAAAATTTTAGTAAGCAACTAGTATCATATTTACCACAAACAAAAAATATTTACTAATGCAACTGCAATTATAATGTTAAAACCCCAATTGTATATAAAATATGATTGATTTAATCCGTGTGTTAAATAAGGGAATCTGGCAGTAGAAATTATCAGTTATAAATGTAAATTATAGGACTTTAACAGTTGGTGGTAATGAGCGGAAGTATGATAATCTTTTTTTACATTACCGACAATTCAATGCGTAAATAAAATTGAGAATGAACGCACAGCATTGTTCTCTAGCATAGTCAAAAGTAGTAGCAGAAAAGACCCAAGCAGAATGAAGTCTTCAGCAATTGAAAAAGGAAACCGTCTTGGGTAGCTTTAGGCAGAGCAGCGACAAAAACTATTTTGCAATAACCACTATAATGAATTATATCTGTAACTGGACAAAGAATCTACATGTAAATACATATAATATAATCTTTGATAGCTGGAAAGGAACCCAATACAAATCTAATACATTCACGTATCCGACCATGAAAATTGTATTTTGACATAAAACATAACATGGCTACCTATATAATATTGTTTAATGTCGCTACATAATTAGACAAAAACAATTGTCTTTGTTTTATTACACGGTTATTTTATTACTGCTCCTCCCCTTATTATAGCTACTGCGATGTATCCAATTTAATTTCACTTTCATTTATTATTTTATTATTTGTTATGGTTTTTATTTTAATTCTATACGGCTGGCTTTTTCATTTAGTATTTCATTTAGCATTAAAATTCACTTTAACAAAATTACTAACGATAATTAAGTCAAACTTTTGGATTAGTTGATAATAGCTAACAACTCAAGTTATAAACAATCATAGCTCAAGTTGCTTTGTGAAAAGAATAATAAATGTAATAAACTTAAAATTAGTTAGAAATGAGATATACAAAATATTAATTTTTAGGGGCTGTAAGACGAATAAAAAGTTTAAGAGTGAATTAAAATAAAATTTTCATGTACCAAATACGATACGCAGTTGGTATTAGAAATTATGTTTACATATTTTATTTTCACGAATTGTTGTTATATGAATTAATAAAGACTATAATGCCCTAATTCATCCAAGAACATCAAAGAATTATGGCTACCTTTTAGAAGCTATAAACAGAAGGAAATCTGTGTTTAATTCCAACCTTATATTGAAATTGGAATGTTACGTTTAAAAAAACTTATAAACTGAAAAATTATTTTTTAATAAACTAGTTATGAATGCGAGATGGATTTTACTTTTCTGTTGAAGTAAACATGTAGCATATATATTGTTTATGCTCTGCTTGTGACAAAAAATATAATTAAAATGAATATTGTTTTCAAAAAATTGAGGCTAACACTCATCAATTATATAACGATTCAAATTTTTTTGCAACAATAGGGCATTAAAAATGTTCCCAACTAAAGGGTCTAAGCCATACCTACTCTGAATTATCATGTCACTATAAACAGAATTCAGGAATAAGTGCTATGGTTGAATATCGTGATACTAATCCAAATCAATGAAAGAGAAATAATTAATTCACAAAATGAAGCCTTACTCCTAATTTGTTTTTTTAAATATTTTGTGCGATTCTATACTCCAGTATCTTAAACGAAATTCAAATCAGTCTTTTTAAGAAATGGAGCGACAACAAAAACTTTGAACATTGTAAAAGTAAGTTGTATTGCAGTTTTGAATCATGGTAAATATTAAGCATAACATTTATTATCACTCAATATAACATTATAGGACAATAGTTCAAGACAGAAGCAGTCGCCGTTAAAACAGTTAGTTACATTAATAATATTTAATTGTTAATTAATACTGCGCAATTAGTTTACTTAGGTATTTAGTCTTTGTGTACATTCATTTAAAATGTGATAAGCACCGAACATGAAGCATTAATTAAATACGAAGGTGGGTCAGTGAACGACACATTTTATTTAATTGACCTTAATAAATATTCTTTTATGCTTAAATCCCTACTATTATTTGACTTCAACATGCAACATTTAAATTTTGGAGTTGGGATCAGAAATAAGGAAGGCTTAAAAATACACTTCTTAAGTTACACAAAAATAAAAATTAATGTTGAAATATTAGATACAATATTTCAATTTCTATCATTCAAGATTAATTGTTTTTAATTATTTTACTCACTGGCAATTCGTTTTTGAAGTTACATTACACACAAAGCGAAGCTGAATGAATATCTGTCATTTTTCCGTTGGCACTGTTAATAAGAAACCCACAATTCGTATGTTTTAGAAATAATACGGGGACACAATGATACAAAGTAACAGACTACAATTCACGAGTGAAATTATAGTGGAATACTTTAATGAACATCTTTAATTTTTTCTATTATTTGGGTTATCAATTTATGAAAAATTTCGACTCATTGTTAATGAGGTCGTAAAAGTTATCGCGGCGTTAGGCGTTAAAGTAATCGTTAAAAGGAGAAAATGTACAGTTAAAAGCATGCATTTTGTTAACTATTACACTACCCTTTTACTTTCATTCTTTGTCCTTCTTATCTGAACGGGGAATCTGAATTTATTCCACGGTGGCAACGAGAAATACAATTTTGACAGATATTCCATATGCGTGTTAAAAGCATTTGATTCGACTTGCAAGCACTGACTGGTGAGTAATTAGAGGAATTTAAGCAAGGCATGTATTATGTATTGTAGAACTTTGTAATATTTGTGACTTTGATCGACATAATAACCAGATGGTAGAACACAGTATAGACAAAATTATAATTTGAACATAAAACTGAAACTATAATATAGACATTACGGAGGTTAATTACAGTACGTATAACTAAATAACATTGGATACCTAACTAACTCAAAATATCTACGCGTCTAAAAAAGATGTAATTGTAAAAGATAAATAGATTGAAAAAGTAAAACTTGTAATTAGTCAACACCAACTGCAAAGCTTATATAGCAAAATGTATCGTTCACTTTCTGTTATTTCAACCCTATTGCATGATTAATGCACAGAGTAAAAGTTGTGCGACACCAATACATAGTATCTTTTACGGATAATGCGGGTAGAATTAAAGTATGACTTGTACGTTGTACGTCACATTGTCAAATATGTTAAAAGATACTTGACAGTAAGATATTTGTGTACGCAGTAATCAAAAATAAGCTGTTATACATAACTATTATTATTGTTATTAATTAATTACGTACCTACAACGAATCAGCTTTATGTGGGACAGTGAGATTTGAAGGAAATGACTAACTGAAGTCTAGTGTCGTTTTTATTGCTCTCTAAGAGATAGTTCTAGCGCCATCTTAAGAGCATCGTCTTCCTCTTTACGTAGACGATCTGCTTCCTCAATTTCTTTTCGTGACATGTCAATTGCAGCTTGTAGTTCTTCAAAACTATTGCTTCTTGTAAATGACGACGAGGAAACTGCTGCAGCTGCCGCATTGCGATCAGGAATTAATGCAGCTGCCGCCCCACCAGTTTCTTCGATAGAAGGTCTCCAGCTTGGATTCTCAGATCTAATAGATATCAAGCTCTCTTCGATAGCCCTACAAAAGATTAATTATGGTTTAGTTATGTCAATTCATGCCTTCAAATAGCCTTCGTCATAGTCTCCGATCAGAAACAATCAGAGACGTGTGAAAAACTCAAGTTAATGTTTAATGAGCTATAAATAATTACACACACTGGTCAAAAGTGTGGTTCACGCTCCTAGAGCCATGGATACCTTGCGAAAAACATCATCGACGTTCTTTTCGATTCCTGCTAAGTTCTCATTAATTCTTGTGTTGTGTAATGTTTTATGGATAATCATAAATTAAGTTTTTTTTGCTATACATGTTAAATACTTTGTTATCTTTCCTATTCAAAATTCTGTTTTAAGTTTTGCATAACACTTTGTACTCGTAGTTGGGTTGAAAGGTTTGGAAGCCCTCATGCTTGTATTAATATTTGTAAAACTAATATGATGTTCGTTATTTAGAAATAAAACCACTTCAATTCAATTCAATTCGATGATAAAACTTTAAAATCATTGAATTTCCAATTTCCGAATTTCTAAAAATGCGTTCAAAGTTCTAAAATCAACCAGGTCTGACTCTCCTGGTTGTCGCCTGACGGAACTAAATAAAAACAGCGGCAATAATATCGGTTTGAGGCAAAAAATATTTGGTAGATCTTAAAGCGCTTGGTATGCTCGCAAAAGTATCACAACACAACTAAAGCTCATAAATGTGGAAAAAAGATTGAGATGACGATACAAATAATTACCTTTGGAGAAGCTGCTCTTCCGCATCCGAATCAGGAGTATTATCCTTCAACAAAGTTCTAGGTGCTTTGAGAACTTCATAAATATCAACCTTAGTTGAATGATCCCTACTGGAAGCTTCGGATGCAAGTTCGTCATTGCCAACAGCCCATTGAAACAGATCATCGTCAGATGATGTCATTGGAATTGGACTGACGGCCTTCCTTATATCATAGTGGGATGGTGGCTCAAAGAGATCTTCGTCTAACACACATGATAATCGTCCACTTTCCTCTTGCAGATAAGTTACTCCACGAACCTCGTCTTCGGTTCCAAAGATATTGTGAAACGTTATGGAAGCGTTTACCAGATGAAACAACGGAATTTCTGTAAACGCAGAATTTATTGAAAGGGTATTCATATTTTTGTTATTTACTAACATAGTATTTAAAATATGACGGAATGAGTTTAACCTAGAGTAATTAGTAAATTAAAATACTCAAATACTACGTTCTTCTTTGCCTTTAATTGCTGTAGTTTTCAAAAACAGCTATTAAAGCAAAGAGTTTCCTTATTATAGAATATAATATTAGTACCTATTTTCACCGGAAATCCAGCAGGAATTTGCATTTGAATGAAATCCCTTAGCTTACTGAATTGCGTACTAGAAAGTGCCATGATGTCTACGATTGGCATAACTTGTTCGGGTAGATTTAATGGATAGTTTTCGCAGAGCCAGACAGTAGCCTAATTTTAAAATAGAATCATTTAAACAAAAAACTCAATTACTTAATAAAATACCAACAAGTACGCCAAAAAGATAACCTTAAATTTGTTGATTTTTGTACGCATTTCTTTAGGTTTTCCTATATCACGCCTTCCTAGATCTTCGTCAACATCAAAATACTGACCAGCAGTAATTTCGCCCAAAGGAACAGGGTTTAATGCAGCAGCCTAGAAAGAAGGTCACATTAATTTTGCTGACGTTTTAGCCGGCCTGAAAAGTGATGTCATACAGTTATGTCATCTTGTCATCACAGGGCCCTGGGGCGGTTTTTTTTAAGCCGGGGCACCTGCAGGGTGCCCCAGACATTTAGAGACATATATATTTGTATATGACTCGATTGGGACTGTGACACACATGAACGATGTCAATGTTATGACCCTGTGATGGCATTCCGGTCATCAATGGTATTAACATCAAAGCCCTGACAAGCATGAAATGCTTCATAATTATTAAACCGATTTATTTACTTGCTTTTTTAAATTATTTACCTCAGATTGAAGTGGCACTGAATCAAGCTCTGAAGACTCATGTGCGCCGAAGGTGGACAAAATACGTTGAAAATTCGACATTGACTCGCTTCGATTTTTATCGGATTCTGCTAAATGTTCATGCCTCATTTTTGTTACCAATTCCACATTGGTGGCACTAAACACTTTGCAGTCGTAATTGTTTACTTTTTCACTCTTGTCACTTCCCCATCCCCAGATGCCAGTCTTGTTTCTAAGAAATGTCAAACTTTTAGTATACCTACTACTATGGTACTTTACCAATTTTTGCATAAAAATATTCAAAAACGAATACCTACTAAATATGCCGTCAAAGTAATGTAAAAATTAAAATCAGACTTGCATTCACATTTTTTTACAATCGATACACAACGAATATCGAAATATATTTGATAAACAATATTGTGACATATAAAGTAATAAGAAAATGAATTAGTTTTACAAATCCGATTGTTTATAATTGTTAATAAACGAAAATTGTAAACTAATGCTTGCAAATGAAGATTATGGTACATGGCTCATATAAAATAATTAATTAATGAAATGCATTATAAATGAAGCAAAAAATGCAATACCTTTCGAAAGCAATTTTTTCCAAGTTGACGTATGAGATGATGGCAGGATTAGATAGGCGATGGGCAACAGTTTTGTCATAAATACGACTGTCAGGTACACAAGTATATTTCTCGCTCCCAGACAGAATCACATTACTGATCACCTGCTGAGTATCATGGTCTATTTCCATCATTTTCACACAATCACCTAAAAAAATTGAAGGATTTTTGAATTTTGTGTTAAATAAACAAAGCATAGGAGTATGAGGGACACCTAAAATTCAATGCGACTTACCTCTTCCTTGGAAGATCACAGAAACCGCTCCCCTTCTGCCTTCTGACTCGTCTAAACCAATAACTCTGCTATCCACCCGTACATTTGAACCCATCTTGTATACTCTGTGCGTATTACCTGGACACATTCTAGTCACCAAGGGTACTAAATACAAAAGATTATATTTAAATCAACCACATTCCTTTGCATAAATATCAGTGTAGCCCAATAGCCGACTGATTATGAAAACTTACGCCAACTGGTGAATTCCCATTTCATTTCTACGTAGAAATCCGGAGCCTGTTAATTAAATTTAATTGCATTAAAATTTATAAATACGATTACATCTTCATTTCATAATAAGAATTGAAATAATTTACGTACATCTTTCAAACGCCTTAAAAGATTTGGTACCAAATCTCCGCGTTTCCTTCGCTTTTGTTCATCTCTGTATTCTAGGACACATTTAAGAAGTTCAGGATCTCCATTGCAAACAGCTTCTTGGACAACTAAAACATGCAAGATAGCATAGCAAAATATTATTATGTATACACAACATTTGACTGCTAATAAATATAATGTGTTTGTTTATCACCATTCCACCCCGACTTTTGTTCAAAAGTAGCGTCAGCACCGTGTTTCAGAAGAACTAAAGCAGAATTAACATGGCCCATGGTAATTGCTAAGAGTAGGGGCGTACGACCATGAGGGTCTAATGTCTCTAGATCTTTCGGCTGGAAACAATTAAATACAAATAAAAAGTAAATATAATCTTGATCTAGTAAAATGGCATTGTGCAATTCGTTTAGTACCTGAATACTAGGATTGCGAACGTATTTTTCTAATTCTTCAGCGTTATCATTCCAGACTAAGAAATGGACAGGAAAATTTGTTCGAATGAATTTCTCGGCGACAACCATTTTTGATATCTGTACAAAATTAAAAACGTTTAAAATGATTAAAACACAATGTAAGTTGAAAGTTCATATGCATACAACGATACAACAAATAAAATCATATTACAGAGTTATTTATTCCACACAAAGTGTAAATAAATTATGATGATACAATGCAACAAAATCTAAAAATTAATATTATTTTTAGACGAACTCGAATGTTTCCATGAAATACTATTAATTATTCCTAATACTGAGTTAATATTAAACACACACTGAGTAACTTTTTAATAGCCTACAGCCTAAGAATCAATAAAATGTGATTGATAATGGGCCTTTCGTTAGCTTTGTGACCGATTACTTCTATGATTCGTATTTTAACAATTTAATAATTAAAATTTTTAGAAAAACGAATTTGTATTAATGTGTTTGTGCTTCAGACGTCTTATAATGTAAAAAGACAGAAATTATAAAAGGACAAATAAAAACGGTATTTGTAAAATATTTGTTCTTGTTGTTGTCTAAAAGTTCAAAGTGTGTTCCAATTTAGATTAGCAAAAGTTGTACGTAAGAAATTGATAAAGCATTGTAATCTAGTCAGTATAAATATCAGCTGACGAACACTCTAATCTAGTTATTTGTAAATAACTAAAGAAATGGCATTCGTTTAATGAAATATTAAATACAAGTATAAATAAGTAATCGATTCTTGGATTACTTGAAGTTGCCAGTATTTGGCAATCAAGAAAATTGCAGTGATTAGTAGCTATCAGTGTGTAATATTAAATCTGCACTTATAAACTATCGATGAACAGTAACTTTGAAATCATCATTTTCTGATTCCTAATATCACATTCATTAATCTCAGGTGTCAAGTAAAATTAATTAGGTACTTAATGCATAATTTAATATGAATGAGCAACAAGATTGCAAAACTTTTTTTTTATTTGTTTGTCATCTACAACAAATAAAAAAATAGTTTTCAAGAAAAATAATAATTCAAAAGCGTGCCCATGTGTACACGCCTGCATTAATTTTTAGTATTTGCTGAATCGTTAATCATCAAAGGTACAGTGACTAAACTTTACATTTTGCAAACAGTTGACTGTCATCTGTCAAACTATAAAATCAGTTAAAAAATGTAAACAACGAATAAGGAGCACCACAGTAAGTTCAAAGTTACAATAGTTAAAGTTTGAAATGATTTTACAAACCTGTTACTTAAAACTTATGACTTACAACTTATGACTTATTTGTTACAAATGGCGAAACTGATTGACCATTTAGTGATCAATTGTTGATAACGTGTTATTACTTTTAGACAATTGCAAACATGAAACAATTGAGTGACAGACAAAAGTTGAGGATGAAAATCGATCTGCGATTTTATAATGTTGAATGTTGAATGTATGACGACACGACGTGACTGGATGTCAGATGTGTGAATGGAAATAACTCCGGTTTAGTTGAAGTTTCTTATACAGCTGACAGCTGCGGGTTGGCGAAATTCGTCATTGAAAGGTGGAACACTGTGACACTTGAATTCGAAGTACAAAATGTTTGTACCTTCAACTTTTGAATAATTTTATTGGGCGAACAATTTACAATGAATTCGGATCAGTCTGTCAGACAGTCGGAGATTTGAACGAAGACTCTTGACTCTACTACCCTACTTTTATGATGCAAGATAGGATTCAGTGCAAAGATTCAAAATGACTCAGGATATTTGCACATTCATATACAACACACAA
This sequence comes from Pogonognathellus longicornis, assembly GCA_034694085.1. Classification (NCBI taxonomy): domain Eukaryota; kingdom Metazoa; phylum Arthropoda; class Collembola; order Entomobryomorpha; family Tomoceridae; genus Pogonognathellus; species Pogonognathellus longicornis. The sequence continues at coordinate 1,570 of JAQFYB010003671.1, read as the reverse complement.
TGAATAAGAATATTGTTCTCTATTTTTATGACATTGCTCTGCTTTCACTAAGTTTTTCCATTCATATACATTCAACGTTCACTTCACGTTCACACACTCACTAACTTCTAGCCGAGTGTATTTTGTATGTGGAATGTGTGTACCTACTGTGTGACTTGTGTGAGTGTGTAATAATTATGTTAAGTCATAATCATAATAACATCACGTGTGAGCTCTAACCAACTTTCACCACCCTCACCTAAGTCAAATCAACGTTAATTGTCTGTGTCTTCAGCACAGCGATTCACACACTTTTACAGCAGCAAAATTGATTCGTTCACAGTTTTAGCCCGTCTGTCTGTCCATGTTGTGAAAGTTGATATGCACAGGGTGGTTCCTTAATTAAGAGCATTCTCCACTAAACTTACCCCGTGCGCAAATTTTGATAGGGGAGTGTGCATATATTACGTCAACAAAAAATCGTGTTTTTGGGACCCCCTATGTCACCATTGGTAAATATCGGTGAACCCCCACCAAACCCCCCTGTTGGCGTCAACATTTTATGAAAAAATAAGTACAGAATTTTCTTATTTCAGCAGTTTCAATGTGCAGTTTCAGAACAATTTAATTGTTTACTAAATTCAGAAAATCAATACCTCAAATACTGGTGCACTTTATTTTTAGTAAATTCATTTTTCTCAAATCTCATTACTTTGAATTAATTTTTGGTCACATTCAGTACACGCTTATTGAAAAAACTAACTTTTTTACAGTATGAATGCCATTTGACATAAACGTGAACTCCTAAGGAAGCATGAGGCAGCGCAAGGGGATAAATGAAGAACTGGAATTCATGATTGAGAGTGCAGCGCATTATCACTCATACTCATAGCATATTTTCTGGGTTTTAATAAAAGTACAAACTAAGTTATAATTAAAGATTATCGAAGTAAATCAAGTTAAAATACACCAAATTCGGTCCTAGCGCAAAAAAATTCTTATTTTTTTAAGTAAAAAAACCTGGTTGAAATTTTAGTTTACGTCAACATTTATGTACCCCCCACCACCCATGTCAACATGTGTCAACTTTTGTTGAGATCCTACATCCCCTAGCTTTTGACGTAATATGTGAACGCTCCCTAATAAAACATTACTGATTTCCTTCCTCTAATCTCTTCAATCTAATTTTTCGAACTGTTGTAACCAATTCATGAATTCCAGATTAGACTGTCCATTTTATTTTGAAATTATCAAAATGCTTCTACAAAATGAATGTTCGTTAGGTATATGCTCCGTGATTCTTTAAATCTGCTCATTTTAAAAGACCTTTTTTATTAAATCGACATATCTCCGTAAGTACGGAACCTAGAAACATGATGGTGCTAAATTTGGAAAGGTGCGATCCTTCAATTTATGTAACTTTATCACATAAAACTTTCACACAGGGAAGATAAAGAGGAGAGTTCTCTAAATTTATGAGCCACCCTATATAGTAGAATAGTGGGTATCCTATAATCATAGCGTAATACCTAGCTGCGCTAACGTGCGACGATACCCGGTCAGCAAAATTTAGAAAATGATACCCGGTATG
>JAQFYB010003670.1:0-18657 GCA_034694085.1 Pogonognathellus longicornis | reverse complement strand
GTACATTTTGTAACGCCGACCTTCTATATAAAACAAAATAATCATTTCAGTTTCATGAAAAGTATCAAAAAGGGACATACTAGATTTTGATATATAATTAATTAGTATTTTCATTTAACCCTTTATTATAATTTTAAAAACCCGGCAATATATAGTAAAATTATCTAGTGTATGTTCCAAAAATCTGGGTGGGGCACGTGCCCCGGTGCCCCATGCCTAGCTACGGCCCTGCCTCTGACTATGCTACTGGCACTATACCATCACTGTACGTGCTATGGTGTAAAATTTAATAAACCTAAACTATTTTACCCTTTTTTGTGTCATTTTTTAAACAAATGATATATAGTAAATATAATACAAATTTTACTTACGACTGGTTCAAGTCTTGTATTAAACGAATGGTCATTAACTGATCTGGTCAAATGATGGAAATTTTCCTTAATTGCCGGTTTGATTCCAGGTCTATATAAAAAATGTTTTCAGTTTGTACAACTGCTGCAATTGTTTAAAGTTTGGCATCTGTAATACAACTTTTTTCATAGAAGTGCATTGTTTACATCTAAGTTATTTTATTCGGGTAGCTTAATATTCACTTTGTTGAAAGTAGTTAAAGTTTGTAGGTATCTTTTAGCTACTTAGAATAAATTTTATGCACTACACTGACTTTGTTAGTCTTGGTGGTTTTTTCACTTTCTATCTTAATGGCTTATTTGTTTATATTAGTGTCTTCCTACAGTTTGTTTTATATTCTAGGCCTAAGTTTTGCATGAAGGCATAATATGCTACTGCTAACAATAGCTTTAGATGGAAATATTTAATCTTCAATAGATAGTATACCTATTACATTTTTTATCCATTTGAGATTAAATTAACTTTTTTTCGAATCGCATTTCCAAATATATCAACGTTCTGATTCACGTTAAGTTTGAACGATGTAGCACTACATCAAGAGTTTGAAGTTGAATGACAATTCCGATATATTTGTCTGACAATTTCAAGCAAGCTATATAGCACAGGAGAATACTTAACCAAATGAACCATTAGAAATACATATTTCTTTGTCTGTACTGCTTGTTGATAAAGGTACCTAGGCAGGTTAAAATATTTGTATTAGTTTCTTTTATGATTTTAGGGCAATTAGCTTAAACCATAACTTATATAATAGAAATAAAGTCTAGCAGAATGAATACCTAGGTAATTTAAATACAAATGTCAGTCTTATCTTGACATTAAACTACAGATTACTTAACTATGTTTTAAATAAGCACGCAATTAAAAAGTATTAAATAACAGTAGTACATATGCATGTACTTGACAAAAAAAATCCTACCAAGGTTCAAATAGTTTGCAATAACAACTAATTATATCATGATGCATTCAATATTTTGCTGTATTGTAATATTGTAAATGTCATTGAAGCAAGGTCTTCTGCTGTACTTTTTCGCTTCAATTTAAGATAATTATTTCTACTTTCACTAGAATAGCTTAAAACTCTTGAGCTTATTAAAACAACTTATTACAGAATGATGACGTTGCACGTGCAGTAGGTAATTGTAGGTTGCTTCATACTAAAACATTGTATAAAAGTTTATCAAAAACAGTCAGAATTGTGATCCGATATTGCGGAGTGGCTGCATGGCTTAGTTATTTTTAGGTTTGATGCAGACCATTTGGCGAATGCAGGATTTTAGAAGCGTGTGTTTACGAAAACGGGTTTTAATAATTCACAAACTTGGTAAAACAACGGGGATCGCAAGTATGTTTTAAATAACAATGCATTTAAAACGTATTAAATAACAGTAGTATGCATGTACTTGACAAATCAATTTCTACCAAAGTTCAAATGGCTTACAATAACAACTAATTAATTCATGATGCATTCAGTATTTTGCTGTATTGTAATATTGTAGATGTCATTCAGACAAGGCCTTCTGTTGTACTTCTTCGCTTCGAGTATTGAAAATAAATATTTCTACTTTCACTAGAACAGTTTAAAACTCTTGAGCTTATTAGAACAACTTATTACACCATGATGACCTTGCACGTGCAGTAGGTATTGTAGGTACCTACTAAAACATTGTATAAAAGTTTATGAAAACCTTTGTCAAAATTGGGGTACGATATTACGAAGTGGCTGGCTTAGTTATTTTTATGTTTGATGCAGACAAATTGGCTAATGCAGTTTACGACAACGGGTTTTATTTTAATATTTCACAAACTTTCTAAAACAACGGAGATTGCAGCCTTCAAAATGTAGATAATAATAAATATACCAAATTAGAACACGTTTTTATAATTTCTTTCCGTATATCAGACATGTATGGGTACAGGCGCTTAGCCATAGGGGATGCGCGTGAATGCATAACAACATCTCAAATGTTTTGTCTAAAAAGCTCAAACACAAACGCTTACGAACACGTGCGAGCTCGAATCCCTCAGAATCAGTAATGATCCAGCCTAAATAGCTAATAAATGTGCATAAAAATTAGGAAAAAAGGGGTCATTTCCTTATTTGAAATCCCAATCTTTACGATCATGGGCAACAAGTATTTACATGAACCAGCAAAAACAGTTGTGTTCAACTAAAGTAATATTTAGCTATGAATTCATGCTATTTCACTAAATATAGTTTAACTGTAAACGGAATTGTGTAACCAATCAATTTCACTGTCGATTTGATGCAATAAAATATTCAGAAAAATTATAGTAAGAAAAATTGTAAAGCCTTGGACGTTATAATAAAAGCCTTGGAAATCCTAACTCATGGTAAGTATATATATCTACTCTAAAAGTAAATGAAAAAAAAAGAAAAGTAAAATGAGATGCAATAATAATTTATTATGGGCTATAAATCCACATGCTTATAAAAATATCCCGTATATAAATCGGTTCCTTTTGTGTCTCATCCAAATCAAACAATAGTGACTGAATATTCATTTAATGGGGAATATGCGTAATTGTCATCTGCAAATAAAATTAAGAAATATTGGATTCAACATTAATTGCATTAACCATAATTTGTCAGTATGTGCGAATTATTCTTTCAATACCCCAGTCACCCATACACCATAAATGTTTTAAAGTTTTCTTATTTTTTAGAGTAAAATGTTTATTAGTTGTTACTTACTGGAGAAAATCCCATATTGTGTATGCCTCTTGTATAATCTTCTAAATATTTCGATCCTACGTCGGGTAAAATAGGGGAACACAGTTTGGACCACTGGGAATGGCCAGTTATAGTGCAATGCCTTGAAATTGTGTAAATTTTTCTGTCAAATGGATAACCCATAGGTCTGGCGTCTGGAAACCTTCTACCCTGAATTCCACAATACAGAAAAGCCGAGCCACATTGTGGTCCAAACGGATCGAACATAATATCATCCTTCACACGATCTTCATCTCCGTTCGTAACCATCACAAAAAGATCGAAAGCCATTCCTTTACGAGTCCCCCTAGGAAGTAAGAGATGGTGAGGCCATCCACAACCGCAATTTGGAGTATTGCGATTGCCTTGGTTTGTTTGCAGTTGTTGAAGACTTTGTTGCCAGGGAATTGTCAAAGTAGAGTCTATTGAGCGACGCTTTATTACATTTCTTCCTATCCGCACTAAAAATGTGAGACAAAAATGATTGCATTATTAAAAGTACAATTTGTTAACATCATTGAATATTTGCCAATGATTTATTTTAGATTGCATTTTTTTAAAAAATCGGATATCATTTCTTTTAAAAATTAGTGAGTACTTTAAATATGCATGCGCGATATGTCATTTTCTAACTAGGAAATTATAGCTAAAAACTGGTAGGTTTATTTATATTGCAAATATTTGCAAGTTTAAATAAATACTCGAAAAAATATTGGAGTGTATTTTCATATGAACATTAAACAATAAAACTTTGAGATTAAATTTTCTCCATGAAACCATATAGAAATGTAGATTGCTTTATGGTTTCAAGGAAAATTTTTAATTAAATTCAGTTTTTTGGTCAAAAAATTGAAATTCGGCTCGTTCTATTCCAATTTTTAAAATATTATGAAAAAGTTTAAATAAGCCTACAATTACATTTATACGACGTATACCTATGTAGTATGAGTAAGAATGTACAATTAACTTACGTTCAACGGAGAAAAGGTCCAAATGAACGAAGAGACGCCTTTGCTCATGAATTGTGTACCGGCGTCCATTAAGATTGTAACGGGGTGAAAGAAATATTCTGACGGTGGCTGTACTAGATTTACTTTTTGCACATCGTTGACGATCCTGTAAAGACAAATCAAGTATAGGGTGAATTTATAAATTTTTTACTCGAACAATTTGTAAAATTGAATTACAAAATCTATTACAAAATATAACATTGAAAATAAAGATGCACTTACCACAACGATTTCATACTCGAATTCCTCGTGGTCAAGATGTGTAGTGCAAACTTTGAGAAAATCATCGTCGAAACCATTCCCGGCAGCCGAGCGATTAAATGCCAAACCGAGAGATAATCCAAACTTTCGTCGGCCAAAAAATGTCTTTAAATTATTTCGTCGACCGTCGTGAGCAATAACGCTGACGGCTTTTACCTTGACCCCATCCCAAATAAGTGGAAACTCCCCCTAATAATACAGAAATTAATTAAAATACACTGTAAATTTTTCTCCATTGTATAAAAATTTGCACATTTATTTTTTATTAAAAAACCTACCCCAACCGGATAATAAGGTTTCAATTGGTATTTATATTTTTCAAAAATATTGTTTGTATTTGTGTGCCAACGATAAAATATTGGATCTCTCATTGCTGTAGCTGGGTCCGCCATAGGGCCAGGGGGTAGCTATTGCGTAAAAATGCTCATCATTAAAATATTCATGAGGAATTAACAGAGATATATGTAAAGGAAAATATTATAATATTTAGTTGGAGAAGGTTGCAGTGGTTACCCTGAGAGCAAAATTTGGATCTACAGCGAATCCAAGAACTCTGTGTCCATTATTGTGGTAGCCATCTCGATCATAAAATTCTGGATTTATGGATAAATCAATAGCTTCCAAAGTATTTCCAAGAATGTCGATTCCATCAAAATCCCGATTCCCTATCTTTTCACTTCCTCGCTATAAAACCAAGCATTCAGCGTTAATATTTAAACAGATAGGTAGAGTTCAATCATAATTATTTAATAAATGTATTAAATGCTTTATTACCGCTACAAAGTATCCTAATTTAATGGATTGAATGATTCTGTCTCGAGAGCGTAGCCAGTTTGATATTGGAACAACAAACCTTGAGCTAGGATCCCTTTGGCGGAAAAGGTCCTAAAAATCAAAGTTTTTTATGTCATACAATAATATATTATATATTCCAATTTATATACCTATTATTATTAAAAACAAATATTTTGTATTAGTGTCACTGCCGTAGCCAGAAGTTTAACAGGTGGCAATTAAAGACCCCTCCCGAAATCTCTAAATAAAAGTTGTTTGTCTTAAAAGTATACAAAATTACAAAACAATTTGTGCAACTGCTAGTTTTGTGCATTTTATATTCATTTTGGCCCCAAGTACCCACGTTAAGCACATTTCTACACCATATTGGGAATTTCTCCCCTCCGAAACTAAATCCTGACTACGCATATGATTACTATTTAAATTATATTTATGTATTTATTTATATATTTAAAATGTTATCTGAATAATTTGTGACACATTTAAATTTATTTTAGGTGAAAGTGGAAGAAATAATTATTTTCGTTAATTCAAACCGATATTGGTGTAAATGGTGGGCGGTCGGTCCAGGCTCTTCCTGAATTGAAGTCCGTCAAGTGAGCGTTGTAGCCTTCATGAATGGGTGCACCCCGGTGAATTGGTAGTGCATGAACAAATTCCATGCCGTTGCAGAGTCGTTCAATGTTGTACCTTCACAAAACAAGTTAAAGCATTACGAGATGAAAAAAAAATCAATTTATTTATTTCAATTTTATGTATATAAAATGCACTTTGATTTGAAAAATAACGCAAGACAAAATTGAACAACGATAAAACGAACAAAAAATGAAAAACTTAAAATTTTGAAAAAAATGCGAATTTTTATTTCAGCATGGAATTTGGAATTATGAAAATCTATTCAGTTTCCAGAAAAACGGTTTCAAGTTTACCTGGCGGTCATACTTCGATGGGTGTAATAAAATAGTTCACCTCTTCTGTCTATTGGCCGTCTATTCCTATTCATTAACGGAAAACTCAAATGCCAGTACCTGCAATGAATTGATAAATCTCATAATGAGTTTACGAAAATAATCAACAAAGTTTTAAAAAATACATGATTAAAAAAGGAGATATTATGAAAACAATAAAAACAACTTCTAATTACCAATGATGAGAATTAACCATTACATCCTCACGAAAGTACCATAGCTTATTTTCTCTTCCGTTATCAAGACCAGCAGACCCGTCTACTCTAATGCATTTATTTTTCTGAAATGATACATTAAAAATTTTTGAAAATTATATTGACATTGAAAATTTGTCAATTGTGTAATATTTTGAATAATAAAATTTCTTCAGCGGCATGTATTTATTGCTTTTAAAAAATAACAGTGCGGAATATTCGTTAAACTTTGAATACTGAAGATTGAAAAATTAAAATACACAATTTATTCATAATGAAATTTAAAATATGTAAACCAAAATGTTTTTGTTTTACCTTTCCTTTCTTATGAGATCGACCCCTTCCGCTTCTAAAATCCGCCATAATCCTTTCCATTTGACGACCAGGAATGAATGTATCAGGCATTGCGTCCATTGGCCCGGGCATCTTCAATCCATTCATATCATCTCTCTCATGCGCAGCTTGCATCATGGCTGTGTACCACACCTTAGGGTTCATTTGTGGACTGCGAAGAAGATTATTGGCCATTGCAATCATTGATTGTGGTGTGCGTTGTTCTGCAAAATTTTAAATCTGTTCTGTTAAATATGTTTGTATTGCATGTCAACTCAGATATATAAAAACACCTATAAATGAAAAACGATTTAAATAATTGTAAATACAAACTCAATTTAAAACGTCGGATTTTTTTTAAATTATAAAAAATAAATGCAAACATGTATATTATCTAAAAGTAAAATATATTTTTACAGTATAATTGTAGTACTTGTAATACCTACCTATTTATGCAAAACCAGAAGAATATGTTATTAATATTAATCAAAGACAACAGTAATTGCCTCAACTCAACTAAAACGTCAAAATTTCTACACTCGTTTGAAATTTTAATATAAATAATAAAACATTTAGCATATTATTAGAATGTTAAAAATAGTGTGTGATTTAATATTGATTTATAAAAGAATTATGGATTAAAAATTGTATTGAAACATTTAAGGATTATTAAAAGGCTACATGATAAAATATCAAAAACGCTGTAATATTTTTTAGGTGACTATTTATTCTTTTTTAAATCGGATTTTAATTATTTGCGAATTATTTTAAAACGTACGCATAAACAAATCTGTGATCATGTTGACAGCCTGCATGTGCTGCTGACTCATGCCGTAGAAAAACGCATCTCTAGGACACATGTCATCTAATGGCGACAAATCTACCCTTTCACTTGGGTCATCGTAGTCGTCGTTTGATTGGGTCCCAGGTCGTCCGTATGATGTAAACATGTTAAAAACATCTTTCTGCATTCCTGCACCAGGACCGGCTCTTACTGTTAAGATTTATGTTACACAATCATTGTTAGAAAGGAACCACAATAAATTAATTGTCACAAAGAAATAAAATGGTGTCTTGCATTATAAGACTTTATATACGCAATGGTAAATATAATGCCCAATCAAAAACTTACGAAATGGAGGTAAAGGCGACCGTGGGTTTTCGGCATATATTTCCCAAAGTGGAAGATTTTTTTCATTTTTTCGACCTCCGCAAGAGCTAATTTCACAATTATCGTGGAATAGTTTCATATTATTATTACAAAATAATTATTTTCGACAGGCGCGTACCCAGGATCATAAACTGGGGGGTGCACAGCAAGGTTTTATAAATAAATTAAATATTGGGATAGCAAAACTGTATATTAGATACAATTTAGTCCCTAATAGCGTTATTAATTAGGTAAAAACTAACTTAAAATGCATCAAAATCGCGCGTTTCGCGAATTTTTTTGGTAAAATAACCTAATTTTTTAGCATTCTGGGGGGTGCACGTGCACCTGGTGCACCCCCTGGGTACGCGCCTGATTTACGATTCAATTTAAATAAAAGCAAAAGCCTAAAATTTTCGAATGAATTTGTAAATTTTGTGTTCATAAAATTCATTGAAATTGGTATTTCATGATTATTGACTTTTCATTCTAGCTACAAATCTTTACATACTGATCATTTTTACCAAATTTATAGTCTACATTATCTAAGCTTATAATATTGAAATAGTAAACAGCTTTCCTAGCTATACATGTAAGTAAGCAAATTGAAAGTTAGGTACTTATTATACATTTTTTGCTACTTTGATAAATGGAAAGTATTTATTACCTGTGTTCCAAGTTGTTTTGGCTGGATAGTACAGAAAAAATGCTAGCAATTAATTATAATATTCGTTAGTTACACTAGTTGAGGAATGCACACTGAAAATCTTATAGAGCGAACAAAATGAATGGGATGTACCAGACACCAGACATTGTAATTTGTGGTTACCCAAAGATTGTATACCTACGTGAATTTCACCTAAGCTGAGACATGAGGTGGTTTATAACACGTATAATGACGCTTAAAACCAAGGCAATAATATTATTCTACAGAAATTATGGAAATTAACCATTGTGTCTTGTTATTTAAAGCTTGTACATCACGAATCTCATATCTCTATCGGTTTAAATGAAATTCACTATATGGTGCTTTAACAATTACTTTGTGGGCACTCGTAAATTATTTTAGTATTTGATGAAAAAAGGGAAAAATTCAGCTTACATGTAAATGACGGACAGTGCAATCAATGACGGTACAATTGGACTAACTTCAACATTAAGATTTTGATTGTGATTTGGATCAATAGGCTAAAATAATAGAAAATACACCTACAGTTCATTTACAAATTAAGTATACTACATATTATATATTTTAAACCGAGTATGTAAGGTAAATATTGTATACGGAAAGTATAATTGTATAGCATTGTATTGTATTTATTGACGAATTCGCTTATTACAGAGGTAGTTACATCGCCAATTCAGAACATTTTCATTTACGATATTTCATTACTATCATTACACATCTTAACATGACACATGAGTAATGTAATATAGTAAATATCAATAATTATTTGTAGTTGAAAACAATGAAAAAGCACAATTTTAATTGTTTTTAACCTTGAAAAAATGTACTAGACGAGGGGGATTATAATAGTTATTTTGGATTTAGTTTAAAAAACCAATTTCATTAGCATTTTACTGATGACAACTACAACATTTACCGATATCAATGAAAAAATCTTAAAAACGTAGAAATCAAAGGAAATAATTGATGTAATACATTAAAATTGATGATTTTTTTTAAATTTACTGTCAAATAGCCTAGTCAAATTCATAGAAAATTGAATTATATTAATTATTTAATCTGCTTTTTGAGATAATAAAACTAAATAAATAATTTTTATGAATAAAATTAAGTAAATGTATTATTAGGGAGATTTAAATAAAATAAATGTTAGTTTATGAAAAATAAAAATCAATTCATACCTTTTTAATAATATTAAAATTAAGTCAATATGTTTTAAGACGATTAAAATTAAATAAATATTTGCATAGAATGGATAAAAATAAATAAATAATTTTCAAGGAGAATAAATATCAATAACTATTTTTTAGGAAGAATAAAAATAATTTTTTTTTTCATGCAAAATAAATATCAATAATTTTTTCTAGCAGAATGAAAATAAATAAATAGATATTTGTAAAGAGAATAAAAATAAATATATTTTTGCAATCAAACTATTTAAATTTTATAATAACTGTTTTAAATATGTCCAGCAGTTGTCAAAGAACGTTGCGTTTTTTCGTTTAAAATCATTGCTTAAATCCTCACCGGTAATTCTCCTGAATCCTGGTCATCCTCTAAATAGATGTCATGTTTTACTTGTATAGCGTGTGGATCCAGATATGATTCTGCTGGAATTGAATCCGTCCCATTTATATGGTACTGATTTATTACATTACTATAATATAATTCTTGTTGCGGTTGTTGTAAGATTGGCGTGACTTGTTGCACTGGAACAAGTAAATCAGACTTTTTCTCAATATGAGTTGCATTCAATTCCTCTTCTACATAGTGATGTTCCGAATTCAATAAACCATGCACTAATCGAATATCTCTTAGTGGAGGAACGGTAGATTCAAATTGTAAACCTGACCTTGACGCAAAGCTGTCAATGCCACCCACAATGGTCGTATTTATAGATGCACTTATTGCTGTTGCATTTCCTACATACACTGGTGTCCAAATTGTTTTCACAGTATTTCCACAATTTAAACCTACACATGTAATTTCCTCCGGCTGACTCCATTGTACACTTTTATTATTCCCACTCACACTACCACAACCCAAAATCCCAAAAAATAAAATACAAAATCCCCAAAAATCCAAACATCCAATTTTTTTCGAATTATTCGCAGACATTGTAAATAAACTACCTACATGTAATTTTTTTTCACAAATTAAATTATTTACAAAATTATTTGCATTTAAATTCAATAAATTAATTCCAACGAATCTTTTAATACATCTTTTCTCTACATTTTTCACATTTTCTTCAATAAGGAAATATAATAAGTAAAATAAGTCACACACAATTCTACTTGTACACAGAACTGCAACAATGTTAATTTATTTAGAATATTATTATATTATTTTTACGAGTGTGTCAAGAAGGTTTGGGTCTTAAGCGTAACTCAGTTATGAATGAAGAAGATATGCAGGTGAGAATTAAAATTATCTGCTTGAAAGTCAAAGTAACGACGTGAACAACTAACCAACTAAATTATTCACCGTTTAACACTCATTTTTACATAGCTCCACTGGGTTGTACTTTTTGTACTGATTTCAGAGTGTCTCTGAGTCTTCTCAGCTAACTAAGACATGAAAAATGAGTAGGATTGTACTACAGGTTCAGTTTATTACGTCGCAACAGCTTTAAGGAACACACAGAGAAGATTTTCAGTCTTGAGTCTCACCCAAACAAGTAAATCAACTTGAGACGAGAAGCAATTTCGTTTTCAGGTCGGTCGGCCCAGCAGCAGCAGCCGCATATTTTTCCACTCAGTCACCAAAAACACTGATTAGAAACAACCAGCTTTGTGGTGGCTGAGTGCTGGTGTTGGAGTAGTGCACTAGAACAGTCATAATAAAAAACGGAGACCAAATCAGAGCACAAGTATTATAATGACATCGCTTTTTGCTATACCTAGCGTAAAAAATCAACGGTTAACATACAATATTAAATATGTGATGATATGATATCAGTTTAAGTGGGCTTGTTGCTTTATATGATGATGTATCATTACAATGTGTGATGTATAAGACTCTATGCATCACACAGTCATATTTAACAGCATAAAAAATAATCATATACAATATTCATGCTTTTATATAAGAGTATTTATTTTACAGTAGGTATTATATGACCGTAGATGACCATACGTAAGGTTAAACTAGGGTAAAGTAGAAATAGGGTACACCGAATACTAATAAAATAAAAAAGCCTCTCGACGTCAATATGGTGCTTTTTTCTCACTCCTTTACTATGGCAGAATATTCCAAAATATTTTTGTCATTAAAATTGAAGAAAAATAATTGTCTGTGATTTAGTTAATTAAAAGAAACAATTTACAAGGCACTCATTGTCCAGATAATCGGTGTAAATTGTAAACAATTATGTAAGAATCGTATGTACCACTAAATGCATAGTATACAGAACTCCTTAATTTTGTGAGGGAAATATATACAGCACAGGTTGTACACAGAAAATTGTGACTACACTGTTGACAAATAATTTTTGTATTCAGTGATTTCTCTTGACAGGAGAATAAAATCAAAATTTTGGCTCCATGTTATTGCAAATATATAATTGGTCCTTTATAATAAACTTTTATTGTTTTTGAAACACTGAAAGTGCATTATGAAAGACCAATAGCTACAATAGCTACAATAAAATTTTGATTTTATTCTCCAGTCAAGAGAAATAATTTAGTTCGTACAAAAAAGCCATATTGTCATAAGTGGTACAATCTGCTGTTAAGAATGTGTGAAACACAATGTAATAGCAAAGGAGAGGGAATCATAGCGTTAGATTGCACGTCACAGCTGCTTTTTTACTTTATTAGTAATCGGAGTACCCCATAATATACTTTACTATATTTTACACTACATATTAGTATGATGTGAAAAGGTACACCTCAGATTTTACATGCATTGCATGTCTTGTGGGGGAAGTGAGACATACCACCTTCAATTACCAACTAAGGCTTGCTTACAAATAATAATAAATAATTGTATTCTCACTATCACAGTACATTGTACTCTTATCCGAGCAGTCTCTATATACAGTTTAATAGACTGTGGTGTGTGTGTGTGGTTAATAAATGTAGTATTAGTAAATGACGAGAAATGTACGGTTCTTTAATAATGCTACATATTTGGTCGACGTAAACAAAATGTTTTAAAAGAATGGGTGTTGTGTTGTACACACTCCACATCAATTTATTTTCCTTTCATGTAGAAACAAGCGAGAGACAAATGTATTTAAATTCTATTGTCTTTCTTCACATACCACTAACCACGGAACCTGCATTCTTGTGGTACAGATACTCTTATTGGCGTGGTTTATAGAAATTGGATTAAATAAAATATGCAACAACCTTCTGTGACAGTTTTGATTTGAGTGCTCAATCTCAATACATACATTGTACTTATGGCTTGTTGTTTTAAATGGGAAATCAATTAGCAACAGGAATTGGGTTAATTATTTTTTGCGTGTTTTTGTTAGCTAGGAACCTACGGTAAATATTTAATCGCTCCCATGCAATCAATACAGGTAAAATAATTTCTTGAATACATTTATTAGTATCTATGCAAAAAAACTGTTGAACATTTCTTTCGAACTCTGATCTTAATTTAAGCAAGCTGTATGGAATTCCCACGTATTAAATTGTAATTTTATGCATATAAAATGTAAGACACATAATACACTTATTATTATGAAAATATTATGCACAGTGTTATACATACAAATATTATAATATTACGTATGCTGCGTTTATTAACTGGACCATAAAATAATCTGCAGAACTATAATTAGGTACCGTATTACGTAATAAGATGCATTGCATGCAAATTCCTTAAACGCTTACATTTTAAGCTTCGTTAGCGGATGCAACATCTGTATTTACGATTTAATATAGCGTACTTGCTATAATGCGGGAACAAAATATGCAAAATCCTGAGTAATTTATTTTAAACCAATCTAAACTATACTCCAATGAGCATTTATAATGATGTGTGTGGTAGGTAGTGTAGGTACATGTATTTTGTCATATGAGTAGATATACAGGTTGGAATTATTTGGCATAGCATGTACTTTTTTCTTGCAGGTATAATCCATTAACTCTGCAAAATTTTCTTTAGTGTAAAATGAATATAGAATAAGTCATTGCATTTGCATTTGCAAAACAATGTGCTATTGGCATAATAACGTTATAACCTTCATTCGCATCGCAAAAGCTGTTTAGGGAGTAGGGTCAGTACTGTGCCTGTGTAGTTAGTGTGTCTACGTACATGTAGGTATATAATTTATAACATAATGCGGACTAGTGGATAATAACCAGTTTTAAATTCATGGGAAGAATCGAGTGCCTACTTAAATACATGCAGCTTAATCTTGGCTACCTAAATAATAAAAGCCAATAAGTTGATTTGAATAATTGTAATGTGTGTTAGTGGATCGGTCTCAAATGTTATTAGTTGTATATTATCAATTCTTAAAAATGCGTATTGGTTTTAAACTTGTTTTCGTTTCAAACACACAAATTGTGCTTTCATTTTCATATGAAAATATTCACACATCCGCAATACTAACTGGATTAGGTGACTGTGGTCTCAACGCAGCAAATCAAATTATTTTTGTGGTTTACACAGTTTCCATTCGCAAATTGCTTTATTCAATTTACTTGTTCTTATTTTTCAATTGTTAGGTTTTTTATTTTGCTCACTGCACAGAAAGCGTTCATGATTTTTTCGTTGTAAAGTTTTAAGAAAATTGAATTGCTAAGCAATATAATTGAGTTAAATGTTTTAAATTTTAGTGAAAAAGTGCTTTGATATCGTGCTTGGTCGTTTGATATCTTATTACTTTATTAATATTATTATAGTTGTTTTAAATGTAATATGAATCAGTAAAACATGTGTGGTACTGGTAGGTACGTGATAAATATGTAATACAATGAATTGGCCTGCCATTTTATGCAATTTGCTCAATCTGCTTTAGAATGCGTATCAAGGTATCATTATAACAAAATACAAACACAGAAAATCCAATCAAACATTGTGCGATTTAATTTGAGACTCGAACTATGGAATTTAAATGCATTCTTGAAGGCTATTTTTGGGTATTTATTTTCATTAGAACTTTGATACTGTAATTAAAGCATATTATATAAAATAATAAAATTAAACTCCAAATTATCTAGTTTTGTAATATTTCTGGCCTTGTACTAATATGTAAAGTAATGGAATAATAATCTACATATAATATAACATGCAAATTATTTTTAGTAGATTATAAATTGGGACATTATATATAGTTGTATTTTTGTATGCCAAAGATTCTTTCAAAAAAAGTAAAAACTGTATCTGCATCCCGTGTTTATTGTGAAAATTAAATGCGTAATAATATTAACAATATTTACATAATATTTTAAGATTTGGGATAATATATTTGTCACATTCATGTTGATTCTTTTTAAATATTAAGTCGATTATTCACATAGTAAAAGTTAAAGATCGAAAATATGCGTTAGAGAATCCGTTTTCAATATGGATACGAATCGCAATGGCTAATGAATATTCAGCTTTATTGTGACGCTATTATAAAATCCTTTGTCTTTTACATTGGGCTATTCCTCGTGAAAACTGTAGGGATAAACCTTGCCATGCACCCCCAAATTGAAATCCTAACTACATGCCTGTATATGAGCAAAACGAATAAAATATATTCAGTTAGTGAGTTAGTGTTTGTAGTTGTTTCATTACTGGAGGATATAAATATGGGATTTTTTTACATTTTGTTACATGTATAGTGTAGGTACCTAATAAAATTTAAGTGTTACAATAAAACTTCAAATCGATTATGCAAATTGTGGCAAACATTTTGACTTTTTCAATGTTCATACAAAATCGAACTGCATTTGTTCATTTAAAGAAATGTAAAGTTTACTATCACAAAATGGTCGACTTAGTTTACATTTAAGACTTTGGTTTTCAAAAATCCATAAATCGGGATGTCTAGGAATTTTCACCTATCATTTTCATCGGGTTTTTTTTGAAGTGGCTGGTTCTAAAAATATTTTCTGAAATATTCACTTTTGTAATCTATTAAAATATTCACGCTTTTGGAATCAAAAAATTGTTTAGCTTTCTCGAGATATACTGGATATCGTTTTATAACAAAAGAATTATTAGCAAAATTAAAGTTGTAATGCTAAATATTCAACGATTTTAGTTTTAGGTCAAATTTCACAACTGCAAACTATGAAAAGTGAATTATCAACTCCATTTTAGTGGCAAAGTTTAGCTCCTCAATAATTTGAATAACTTTGACATAAATAAATTTAATTAGCTGTTGATATCCTTTCAAATCTTTCTGGTAAGCGAACCAGTTCTGAGCTTTTTTCCCAAAGACGACTCGCCAGAGCGTCGTCGAGCCTCCGATTAGCTTGTACAAAAGGTTTTCTGTACCGAAACATTTTCCCATTTTGACTTTCAATATTCTTGTCCAAGGCGCAGTGCATTATGAATTGTGATGCCGCCTGAAATTTTAATTATTTCCAAAAATTGAATCAAAACTAACCAAGTACGTATGTGGCAGCAAATCGCTAGAGGTGACATAATATAATTTTTTACTTTAATTTTTAAAAAATTACTACTGGAAGGGCAGCAAAGTTATTTTTTATTTTCCGATTTAATTAAAAAATAACTGCAACACTCACCTCTTCAGGTGTATAAGATTGTATCCACAAAATCAATCGCATTACTGTCAAAATTTTTCCTGGGAAAGCAAAGTGTATATTTGTGTTCACTAAAGCTGGACACAATGAATATGCGGTGATGCCAGTACCTTGTACCCGCTTTGCTAATTCTTTCGCAAACAGGGACATACAAAATTTTGTGTTGCAGTAAGGAAGAAGCAAACGAAATCCTATCCCCGGTTTTTGCATATTTAAATCTTCAATGTCGAATCTCGAAAGCAGTCCCATTGTCGAACCCATGCATATAACTCTGTTATTGATAAAATGTTTAAAACTTGTCTACAAATAAAGGCGTAACAAAATGCAAAAATACGCAAAGAAAAAATAATTCCATGCCATTACCTGGGTTTTTCTTCCGCTTCTAAATTTTTTAACAACAAATTTGTCAACAGAAAATGTCCCATGTAATTGACGGCTACGTGAATATTGAACCCATCTTTGGTTATTACATTCTCTTTTGCCATTCCCGCGATTCCTGCATTGTTTAGAATCATCTTTATCTTTGGGTACTCCAGAGAGACTTTCCGTGCAAACTGCTCCACCGAATCCATATCCGATAAATCCAGTTTTAAGATTTTCTTGGTAAAATAATAATAAATGAGGTGAAAATATTGATAATATGGACACATAATTGGCTTACAATTTTTATTTTCGTTATTTTATGGTAAATAATATTCAATTTTTGTTCGAGTTTATAGTTCAATAAATTTACGTTGCAACAAATAAAATAATAACATATATATGCGTACCACATTTACATTTCCAGTTTCCTTTTGAATTTCTTCAACCGTCATTTCTCCATTTTTTAAATCCACATCGCCGATCAAAACTATTGCTCCTCTTTTTGCAAATTCTTTTGCAGAGGCCTTTCCCATGCCTGAACTCCCGCCTGTTACAATTACTACTTTTCCTTCGATATTTTCTTCATTTAATGCACTAAAATTTCTGCCAGACAATTTATATTTAATACGGGCCACGATAAAATCAATAAGCACTTTTAAAAATAAAAATGGAATGACCAAATATATATTTGTACTCATTATTTTAATAAAATTCTTAAATACTAATTATGGAACTTGGTGATGACTACAAATCTCAACAAGCACTGACCATTGAAGCAAAAGATTGAATAAATGGATTAAACATTGAGAGTAGATTATTAAATACAAAGGAAAGTTAATGTACATCAAGAGTCGTATACTTGCAGCGTTGACAGTGTAGTGTATGTATTTCATTTTAATAAAAATAATCTATATATAGAATTATATACTCGTTGTGATTGTAGTATATTTATTTTCCGCTCATATCCTTGCGTCATACTCAAGCACGTACCCAGGATTGTTAGCTGGGGGTCCACAGCAAGGTCTTTTACAGAAACTTAATAATGGTAAAGCAAAATTGGAGTATTCGTTACAAACGAGTTCATACAGAGCTTTGAATTAGGTCCAAACCAACTTAAAAATCATCAAATTCAAGCGCCGCCCAAATTTTTATGAACTTTCATAGTAAAAAAACTATTTTTAGCGATAGCAAACGTATTCTGTTGGGTGAACGTGCAACTATATAGTGCACCCTTCCTGGGTACGTGCCTGGTCATACTGAGAGAAATAAAATAGAAACGACAAAAATAATTCACACATTACATAGTAACATTATTTACATGGGAATCATGTTTTTAATTCTTCCCATTGAATGACGTTATAGGTTTAAAAACAAATGGAATTAAATACCTAGATGAAATTATGCAGTGTATTTATATACATGACCAATTCACCTTTCCATTTGTATATTTCGTATCGTAAAGTTCGTAGAATTATTCGAAACGTTTTTGGAGATTTACAAAGGCACGAATTCAAATGAACGCAACACACAACTTACAGCGCTTTCTCAGTTTCACACTTCGCCAAAGATTGATAATAAGAAAAACCAATATAAAATCAATCCTCGCGACCTTTCAGTTTTTGTATGTTTTGTATGACGTAAGTTTACAACGCTAGTGTGAATTAGGTCATTTCATACAAAAGCAGGTTCACAACTTAATGTCAAATATCCTTATTATTCATTGCTAACTATTGTGATAACATGCGAAACAACATCATGGCATAGATAAGATGATATTATGTTGTTTTACAGAATAGTTATACTTAAGGAATTGTAGCAATAAGTAGCAACATTTATCCTAGAGAAGTCGGAGTGTACCAGCTTATGCTTTATAAACGATCTCAGCACAACAATGTATAATGTAGTTTCAACTTTAACTACTAACAGAAAATTTGTTTCACTTTAAATACTAACACAATCAAGGTTTTTAGAAGTAGCTAGGGTGACAGTGTAATAATGTCGCTTTAGAAGGTTATGTCATGCTTAAAAATCT
>JAQFYB010003669.1:0-18663 GCA_034694085.1 Pogonognathellus longicornis | reverse complement strand
AATGCCGGTATTTACCACTATTTCCCGGTTGGCATGGTATTTTCTACTTTTTCTGGCATTTGCCCAACCCTGATATACATATATACAATATACTGTATACATTGAAAAAAATTGCATCTGCAAAAATGCAAAAATTATTGTTAACCTTTGCTGTCCCAAATGAGGTACTTCAGTTACCCCATTTTGTTTTTGTGTAAATATTTCAAAAATGGTTACTTTGATTGCGGAAATCTATTGGGAAATCCTCAAACCATTAATTTCAGTCAATGTTTTACATAATATATTTGCCGACGTAATTTTTATTTTAATAACTATGTGGTCTAATTCAAAAAATAGATTTGAGGCAAAACAATGTAGAGCTACCTGTTGTGTGATTTTTAAATTTTTAAAATCATTAGTTTACGAAATATATTTTGTGATACCAAAGGCACCAGAAAAGAAAACGGAAGACGCGATTGAGGTCGGTACGGCGAAGGTTAATATGTATCACTATTTAAAATTGGTTGGTTTCTAGTGATTTACCAAATTCTTACCCTTGTATTGGCAACATGCAGCGATTAAGTGATTCGCGAACTGTAGAATTTCGTTTCTCTTCGTTGCCAAATTAAGATGACAAAGTGCTCCAACGGAATAAGGAAGAATCCAGCATCCGTGCGCAACTAATTCAACTATGGGAATTACTTTGTAGACAGAGTACAATTTTATTACTAATATTAGTAAATGACCCCAGAAGTATCCGTGCATCAGACACCATATACAATGGTGTAGAGTTTTGGTTTTCATTTCAAATCTTAACAGATTTCTGCTCCAACGATAAGGAATGCCATTTATGCAGGAAAGCAGGGCAAACATAAAGTTGCCATTTATTATTGTATTTATATTCACCATCCTAGATTTGATGTGATTTCGCCTAAACAAAATGTAGTTAGAATATTACGTTTTCCGTAACCATGCAATGGTTTTGTCTATCTAAAATGATGAAAATGGAACTTCTTTGATTGAAATTATACGATGATTATGTATAAAACATCATTATGTCAATTAAAATAATGTACAAAACATAGAGCAATTGAGTCCACTTGGTGGGCTTAAGCAATGTTTTTCAGAATAAATTATACCATTTTTTGATAGGGCTATAATACATGATATGCCAAACGTACTAGGCAATACATTCATAATAATTAAGGTAATAATTAAGAAACCATTTATATCTTAATGTTAGTAAATATGAAACGAAATGTGAAACGGAATAGTAATTACAGAGGTCATGAAACCAGCTAATCAGAGTTTGCTTGCCTCATTGTTCCTTCGGCTGATTATCTTTTCACCGTATTTATTTCCATATTATGTTTTGCTATATGCAGCATGAGTCTTGGCTGGCGTTACATACAAAACATGTATTAATTTTCATTCGTATTTCATGATACTAGGCCTCTTAGTGAACAACTTTCCCAATGCAAAAATGAAGAAAATAAAGAATATTCCGCGCAGGTCAACAAAATGAATGTGGCAAAAGCAGCCACAGAGTAAGTTGCTACCCAAGTTCTGCGATAAAATCGCAGCTCGTGCGAGGAAATTGCAGCTCCTGCGAGGAAATTGCAGTTCCTGCGAGGAAATTGCAGTTCCTACGAGTAAATTAGAGCTTCAGCGAACAAAATTAATTAGAGCTTCCGCGAAATAATTGCAGCTTCCGTGAACAAAAAGCTTCTGGGATCAAATTGCAGCGCGTGGGAATAAATCGCAGCTCCTGCAAAACAATCGCTGAATTATGGAAGACATTAATAATGTTACATACAATAGACTTTTTTTTTAAATAACTAGACCGATAGATTTTGTTAAATGAGATAAATATGATATGAGTATCATCATCTAAATTAGAGGAAATTAAATGAATTTCAGAAGGCATAATAGATATTAAATAAGTAAATTTTAGACATAGCCGAAAATAATATTATAGAGGCAAAATCAATATTTTTAGATAATATGATAAGTATACGATAAGATGAGTTAGTCATAATTTATTTATGGGTGCTATGAGACGGTAGTAAAAAATGATGGTTATATAACATTCCATGTATCTAGTTTTTAAGCAAGTTATTATTTCTATTCTTAATTAAATATACATAATTATATGGGATGCTAGGTTTATCACAACTCTAAAATTAATATTGCAAGATTCAACACTCAGTTGTTATTGTACACACTTGGTTACAATACATGGAAAATATTCAAGCACACTATATATAGCTAAACTACTATTACAAAATTAAAGAATGACTGATTACAAGCCGCTCAATTTGGAAAATTATGAATATTGAAATACGTAAATGTAATTTACCTTTTAAAACAAAATACATCTCATTTAGCGTGTATGTTTTTACTTAGACACCAGTCGCAATGCATAACCTAGCAGTTCCGATTACCATAATACTGAAAGCCTTAACAACTGTAAAGGTTTCAATCACATACAAGAATGTAACTTTTATTTTAACAGGAACGCATGATTTATAAATTACTCTGTTTTTGTTGTTCAATCCTAGTAAACCTTTATATTGGAATCCCGTCGACAACTCATGAAGACTCGCAGCCATTGCACAGATATATGATATTATTAAAAACGCTGTAACAGCCAAGGTGCATAGTAGAACGAAATATATAGCTCCTTGTTTAGTATTGCTACAAATAATAGCACCATATCCGCATATAATGGCACCCAATATGCAGATGCATTTTGTTACAGGAATAAATATTTGAGTAAAACAATCGCAGTAACGATTGTGCAGAATTTGAAGAGTTCTATAGTTTTGTAAGAAGGTTTCTGCTTCCATTTCTTTGTTGTGCACTCTGAAATACATTTAGGAAAAGATAATACAGGTATTGAGTCAAACATTAGCCAAGTAGTAGTAGAAAAAAAGCAACTCTACAAGGCCACACTGAAAAAGAATTAACGAAAAAAAGGGCTTGGATTATATCATCACAATTGAGAGAACCAAGTATTTTTACATGGAATTGTCAATTGAACTTTGTATTTGAGACACTAATAATATTTTTAATTTGTGTTATTTAACTTTTTATATGTAGGTAACAGAGAAATTAAATATCGTCCTCTTATTCATAAAAAGCGACAACCTAATTTCTTAATCATAGAAAACAACAACATTATTTCACATCATACGTGGATACATGTTGTCGCATTTTTAAGTTTAAGGAAATCAAGTTGTCGTATTGTTAAAATATAGAAAATCAAGTTGTAGCATTTTATCATTAAGACTACGATATACTTTGTTTCGACATTATGCAATGTTTAATGTATGGACACTGTACAAGTGTCTCATTAGTAATTGACTATAAAGATGTACAATTGACAATAAGAGTCTACCATTGACGTAAAGAGTTCTATACAAAATTAATTGTGTATATGAATTACTTCCTACCTTAGAAAGCGTAAATATGACGACGAAAATTGCATGTAGACCAGATTAAAAAATTAAATCAATCTCCGACCGCAATTAATATTGAAAATGATACAGCTTCTGCAATAGCAGCCATTACAAAAATTAGATTTGAGGTACTGTGGTCAACACAAAAGTTGTAAATGAAGAGGCTTGAATGAGTGAGTACGCAGAAACCCAAAAATATTATCGGCGGATAAACAAACACCAAGCTCATGTATCCCAATAAAATGAGTCTAAGGAGATTTTCAGACCATTGCGTGGAATACATAAAATCTGTGAATTGAGAAATGGGTTAGTGGTTCAATTTTAGAAAAGCATATTGTCATAAAAATTGCATGGCCTGAGAAAAGAAGCACTTATGTTATGACATAATTAAATAATGGCCCAATTCATGCTTGCGTTTCAAACTTACGAAGCGTATAGATACAAAATTGAAATGGCGCGAAGTTTGATTTTATACACAATTTTCCCATACGAAGGATACGCAGCTCTGACGAGGTGTAAATATGAGAATTTGTGTAAGTTGTGTGATTGGCTCATTTGACTTCGCGCCTACGAAAACCGCCGAAAACCCGCCGACTTTTACAAAACTATTTACGAAGCGTAAGTATACAACGCAAGCGTGAACTGGGCCAATGATGATTTTCAAAAACTTACTTTTGTAGTGGCAACATGCAGCGATTAAATGATTGGCGAACTGTAGAATTTCGTTTCTTTTAATTGCCAAATTAAATTGGCATAATGCTCCAAAACCATAAGCAAGAATCCAGGTGGCGTGGGCAACTAATTCAACAATGGGAATTATTTTGTGTACCAAGTATAATTTTATGACTAATACAAGTAAATGACTCCAGAAATAGCCGTGTATCAAACACCAGACTCCAAACTGTAAACATTTTGTTTTCTTTCTAAATCTTAGCAGATTTATGCACCATTGATAAGGAACTCCATTCAACAAAGAAAGCACAGTGAAAATTGAGTTATTCTCTATTACTGTGTCTCTATTTACCATATTAATTTTATCTTACATCGACTGACAAAAAATTGTGTCAAAACTATTTCGACAATTTTAATATTATATTTTACTTTACACTGCAAAAATAAAATCAAAATGTATACGATAAGTACGAGAAGAATAGTGACGAAAGTCTAACCAAAGCAATTTAACAACAACTGAGATCACAAAACCCCGGAAACAGTGGTTGGCTTATTTTTTTAAATGTGTATTTACCATTATTTGGTTCACAATATTTGTTACCGCGTTACTAATACATGGAGTCCATTAAATCATCATTATGCGTCTAGCCATTATTGATCTTTAGTAATGCACAGCTTCTGTTTAAAAATTGATTTGAAAATTAAAGAGTGTCTTTGAAGCATGTAGAAGGCAATACCCAAGTTTTAAGCAGTAATATACATTTTCTACTTTCCTGAAATAACGGTGGACTAGTCACATATATAAAAATGTTTTGATAAACAGAACACTTGAAAGTAATTTATATAACACAACTTACAATGATTTTGTTATGGTTCTATGAAAAAAGTAGGACTTTAATCATGGAAATCATGTGCATAATAATATGTTACTTGAAAGCAGAAAATAATACATGGGTATTATACCTAGTTATGTTAAGCATTTATTAAAATTTACGAATAAATTAAACTATCAAGTCCTCCGCAATGAATGTATTAATAGTTGCTAATGGAGAAGCTTGTGAAAAAATAACAAAGCTAAAATCAATACACTTACTATCATACCTAAATTAAGAAATTATTGAAAGCTCAAATTAAAACGCTTAGATGTGTACATACCCTACCTGTGACCAGCAGGTATGTATACCCTAAATTTTCCCGTGCGAAATTCGTTGTAACAGAATTGTGTATGTTGAATTTAACATGATATAACGTTACTGCAAAGTGGAAAGCATTAACATTGCACCTTCACGTAACATTAACAGTAAAAAAATGTAGGAGTCAAAAACCTTGGAAATACTGTCAAATCTGAACGTATTTCCTGTTATTTTATACGCAAGCAGCCGTACCAAGAGCTGCAAGAAAGTAGCGCGTAAATATTTGCTACCGAACCACTCTAAGATATAAAATATTGAGTATATTTAACACTGGCAACAGTTTTCTAACATTTTTTTAAAAAATGTGTGTATAAATATCGAACTGCTTTTTGAAGCAACTGTAATTCTAATAATCATCGTAAAAGTGTCTGAAGAATATTAATATATCGAAACGCGTTACACTGATGAACCACGGATCTTTTATCGTGTCATTTTTCATTTCAAGGAAATTAGAGAGGAGATTCCACTTTCAGGAATAATTTAATCAAGAGTGTGTACACAGTAACCAGACTTATGAAACCCATTAATATGAAATTCTTTATAAATTCCAAATTATCATTTGAAAGTAATTTGACTGTAAAATCAGTTCTTTATTATTTTTTGGATTCATTGTAGGACGAAAGGCTACATATCTTTATACATGAACACAAACAAATATATATAACTGCATGTTTTATTCAATTCCTAATTGTTGTTGCAATGATGTGGTCAAATTCAAAATTTATCTTCGGATTTAGAGCAGACATTAATTGGCTAATAAACTGCAAAAAAATTCTGCATATTAATTTGAATTCAAATGCAGTCGCAAATGAAAGACTAAGAATCCAGGCGACATGAATTACAAATTCTACTATATGACTAATTGTTTTTAGCTTAAAAACATTTTTATTGTTGGAGGTTAAAGGTGTTAAAGATGCACTAGAGATCTAAAAACTTTAGAAAAGAATCTTATATTTTAACTAACAGATTAAATTGTCGTTAGCATTATAATACACAAGATAGGATTTCTAAACACACTTAGTGACACCAAAGTTATTTGTAGCCTAAACTGTGCATGTAAAACTTACACACTAACCTCACGGCGCCACCCAAGCGGTGGATATGGGAACTTCAGGAATTTCTTGTACTCTCTATGCATTAAGTTCAATATTGTGAGATGAACATGCGTTTACTGCTTATCCGGTATATGATACTAAGGCTATTTGACATTTTTACATAAAAGCCGCCTTTAGGATTTCCAATTGTACTTAAACACCAGCCGCAATACTTAATTTAGCAGTTCCCACTACCATAATGCCGAATACTCTAACAACTGTAAATGTCTGAAACGCATCAAGGAATGCTACATTTATTTTCATGGGAGTGCAAGTCCTGTAAATCGCAGTGGTTTTGCTGTTCAATCCTAATGAACCTTTATTTTTGAATCCCTTGGACAAGTCGTGAATACTAGCAGCCTTTGTACAAATATATGATTCTACTATATAGGATGCGAATGCGAAGACGCAAAACAGCATGAAAAATACAACATTCTGATTGGTTTTGCTGCAAATAATAGCCCCATATCCGTTCAAAACGGCGGTCATTATGCAGAGGTATTTTAATACAGGAATGTATATTTGAGCAAAGCATTCGCTGTAACGATTATGCAGAATTTGAAGAGTTCTGTATCTTTGAAGAAAGATTTTTGGTTCCAATTCTTTGATGTTGAATCTATAAATATATTAATAAAGAATATTATCGGTGTGTCAATATAAATTTTATTAATTAAACTTTTGGGCATTTAACAACCATACAACCTCTAAATGTACCATATTATTAAATTCCAGCTACATGTTCAATGGGAGAAAATATTAATAAACTTTTGGAATATAATTATATCTACAGTATAACATTATTCAATATTATTATGTGGTTCAAATATTATTTTCTCTTTGAAATTCAATTTGGTAGGTATTATTTTACAAATATAATATAAAAATATTGACAGGAAATCATACCTTAAAAACCTTAAATATGAGGACGCAAATTGCATGTACAACAAGTTGAAAAAGATGAAGAAGGCTCCAACCAAAATAATTAACAAAAATGACGTTGATTCAAAGAAAGCGGCCATTATGAAAACAATTACTGAGTCGCTCTGATGATCAAATATGTTATAAATGAAGATACTTGCATTCGGTAGTACACAATAACCCACTAATATTATGGGCGGGTAAATCGTTGCCAAATTCATGTACCCACATATTACGAATTTGAAAATGGTTTCTGATCTTTGGGTTGCGTAAGTCATATCTGTGAAAAAACATAATGTTTCTCAACTTAATGGGACCGGTAAAAAATTAGATTTTTCTATTAATTTGAATTCAATTGCATCTAAAAGGCACACCCCTTGGAAGCATTTTTTTACTTCACATTTTTGTATAATACCCCTGTAGGGGGTATGGGGAGCGCAATGAAATGATGACCTTCTGAATGCTGTAACTCATTTTTTATATGATTGTATTAAAGATTACACAGCAGATAGATAATAAAATTCTCCACGATAAGATATTTTTATAGCATTACACATAAAACATTTTCCCGTCAAACCAATTTTTGAATTTTTAAGTTTGAATTTTGACTGTTTTTACTACTCATTCATTTTTGAAAATTAATCTACTTTTGAGCTTTTTAACTTAATTGAAACTATTTAGCCTAACCTTACCAGCTAAATACAATTAAGGATGAGAAATAAAATTAGTCAAAACTCAAACTTAAAAATTCAAAAATTGATTTGGCGGAAAAATATTTTATGTACCATGTTATAAAAACATTTTACCGCGAGGAATCTTATTTTCTATCTGCTGTGCAATTTTGAACCCAGTCGGATAAAAAATGGCGGAGTTACAGCATTCAGAATGTCATAATAACATTGCGCTCCCCATACCCCCACCAGGGGCATTATGCAACAATGTGAAATATACAAAATGCTTTTAAGGCGTGTGTCTATATAATATATACAATAATAATTATATAATTTCAAGTAGTATTTGAAATTATATAATATTATTTATTTATTGATAATTTTCTTACGGTTCAGGTTATTATACTATCAAAAGATTACATTTCAGTAAGTAAACTTATAATAACACAATCATTAATTTGACCATCTTGGTACTTTGAATTATTTTATCGATATTCAAATGATTTTATATTTGAAAATTTATTGTTAACATGCGTAGTTGATGGTAATAATAAGACGAGTTTCAATGATTTACAAAATTATTACCCTCGCATTGGCAACATGCAACGATTAAGTGATTCACGAACTGTAGAATTTCGTTTCTCTTCATTGCCAAATTAAGATGACAAAGGGCTCCAAAGAAGTAGGAAATAATCCAGCATCCGTGAGCAACTAATTCCCCTATGGGAATTATTTTGTAGATCAAGTACAACTTTATTACTAATATTATTAAGTGGCTCCACATGTACCCGTGAATCAGACACCATATGCCTAGAGATACAATGTTCGTTTTCATTTTAAATCTTAACTGATTTCTTCTCCAACGGTAAGGAATGCCATTTAAGAAGGACATCAGGGAAAAAATAAGGTTGCCATATATTATAGTATTTCTATTCACCATCCTGGATTTAATTTGACGTTGTCTAAACAAAACGCAGGAATTATAATATGGCCTCCGTATACAACGAATGGTAAAGGGGATATGAAAAAAGTTGAGTTAGCGTTGTCGGTTTGTGAGTTGTTTTTTGGAATATATTATGTCAATCTTTAGTTTATACATCATAATTAAGGTAATAAGGAACCATTTACTTCATATTGTTAGTAAATGTAAAC
This sequence comes from Pogonognathellus longicornis, assembly GCA_034694085.1. Taxonomy (NCBI): domain Eukaryota; kingdom Metazoa; phylum Arthropoda; class Collembola; order Entomobryomorpha; family Tomoceridae; genus Pogonognathellus; species Pogonognathellus longicornis. The sequence goes on along the minus strand of JAQFYB010003669.1, from coordinate 9,523 downwards.
GTGAAATTGTACAGTAATTACATAACTTATTAAAAAAACTAACAATTACATGTGCATAGTTATTAAGAGTTGGCTTAACTCGCTCTTTATCGCCTCTTCAAATTTTCGCCGTGCTATCTTGTTCCCATAATAAAATATGTTTTACTATAGAATCTGCCTTTGAATAAATAAATGGAAGTTATTAAAACGTCTAAGTATGTCATGTTTTTTCATTTTAATATTTGATTGATTCTCGATAATGTACAACGTATGTTACAACTTATGATTGGAAAATTAAAGGTATTTGTTTCTCTTATAGTAGTGCAATTCATCGCTTAGGTAACAAGGTCGTATGCTGGAGAGGGACGGGGAATTCCTGCTCCCTCATTGATGCTCCAAAAACGTTTACACGTTGGGGGCGCCCAGTAGTTTTGTTTACAAAAATTGATTTCTGGGGTGGCAAAATTCGAGCATCAGGACATAATAGCGCGTTCTAACGGAGTCAGTTAGGACAAAACCAATGTAAAGTTCATCTATTCCCCCGCGTTTCGCATAATTATTATACGTTTTTGGAAATTTTGGCCAAATATGCCTAAATTTTCAGATAATTTATGCATTCTGGGTTTTCACGTGCTACCCTCTGGCTACGCGGTTCCCCCATAAAATATTTTCGTTTGCACAAATACTCTTAGCAATTTCGTCATATTTTGGTTGAATTCTCGTTTTTTCTAGACGAAATTTAAAGATAGCATGAGGCTGCGATCAAATTAAATGCGAGTTTTCTGTGAAAGCAGCCAAACATTTTGATTTACATAATTTGATGGGTAGGTTGGGATATTATTTCGGAATATTTTATACCAATTCTTTAATTAGGGCTATAAATGATATACCAGACATAGTAGACAACACATACTTAATAATTAAGGTAATAAGGTTAGTAAATGTGAAGCGAAACGTGAAATTATCAGAGTTGACTTAACAAACTAACAAGTTAATAAAAGGTCGCTTCCCTCATTGTTTCTTCGGCTATTCATTTTTTCACCGTAATTGTTACTATTCAAGATGCATAGTTATAAATGGAGGTAATTAAAATATCTAAATGCGCAATGTTGTTCCCTATTAATATTGTTAGTCAGAACCGGCCTGAGCTAACTTAGTGTGTAAGGCTAAGCTTTATTCGTGCATTCTCCTTTGGTTGAAGTCATATACATAATTTTATGATGCTTGAGCGGGAAACAACCTGAGTTCTTGGGATCCGCGATTGGCTTCTATGGAGTTCCTAGAGTAATTTCTTTTATGAAATTGAATGCAAGGAATTGAGTTAACAGTGCACGGTCGGCAGTTTTGCGTTCCAAATGGTATTAATTCCCTGCACTAATATACATTGGATTTTCAAAACAGCATATAACACCGAGGTTAAAGATGCATCGGGTAGTCCAATGCTCCGCCAATCATACCCAGTTGACCAAATAACCCGAAATTACCCGGTTTCGGAGTTATTGATGTTTAAAGGAGAGTAGTCAAAATGAGACAAAATTGATTACCCAGCTAGCGCAGTACATAGTGTGAAGATCAAGTTAGATTTATAAATACCTATTAAAATATCCCCGGGTTGCCAGTACACGGCGGCAAAGGGCGACTGGTTGCCCGGGCACCCGCCAGTTAGGCTTAATTTGAGAAGAGCCCCAGTGCCTCGTAAAATAAACCCCCAATGTTCATCCCAAAGTAACAAACCTAACTGGCACAAAAGGGGGGAGGCACTTAGCCGTGGTGGCATATTTAAGCAAATCCACCATTGGTCAGCGTTCGAAAATCGCACTGTGAGTATTTGCCTTCCACTTTTTTCCAATCAATATTTTTCTTAGCATGAGTCATCAGACACGTATTGCAAGCAACGGTTCCACCCCAGAAATGGGGGACCTTATCGGAGATGGGATCACGCGCCCTGGAACCACGGCGGCACCAGTTGGGTGCGGACCTGTCGTAGAAGTGGCCCAAAGCGCCCCTCATGCGCTGGGAGATGGGGGCTGTAAACCTGGAGATCAGCATCAGGCGGTGGCACAAGTTGGGTGCGGGCCTACCGTTCAAGTGGCCCAAAGCGCCCCGAATAATTACACTAACTGATATTCATAAATAAAACCAATAATAATTGACATTTTTATACCTCAATCGAGACAGAGCACCACTGCTGAGCACCCCGGTGCTCAGTTTTGATAGTATCAAGAGTGAGCACGTGCTTAGTCTTGATACTATCAAGACTGAGCACTCATAAGCATACATCATTTGATTTTGATCAGAATTTGATTACTAATATTAGTAAATGGCACCAAAAGTACCCGAGCATCAGACACCATATACCAAGAGATACATTTTTCTGTTTCATTTCAAATCTTAACAGATTTCTGCTCCAAAGGTAAGGAATGCAATTTAAGTAGGAAAACAGAGCAAAAATAAGGCTGCCATGCATGTATTACTGTATTTCTATCCACCATGCTAAATTTTATTTGATGTCGCCTAAACAAAACAGCAATAGTATTAAGACCTCCGTATCCATCTAATGGTATGGGGAAACTGAAAAATGGAAATATCTTTCATACAAATTATACAATGATTATGTCTGGAACATAATTAGGTTAATTAAAATAATTAACAATATAACGAACATTTGAGTTCACGTTGTCAGGATATAAAATGTTTATCGAAATATTTTATACCAATTTTTTACGGTTATACATGATATTTGTAGGAGACATACTGGAGAATAATCAATGCATAAAAATTAAGTTAATATGAAACCATTTACATCCTAAGGTTAGTAAATGTGAAACTATACAGTAATTAAACATTTGACTTAACAAAATAACAAGTTAGTAAGAGTTGGACTCCCACTAATCTTTCGGCTGCTTATTATTTCACCGTATTTGTTTGCGTATGTTTTACTCTGAAAGCTGCACTTTGAATAAACACAAGTTATTCAAACGTCTACGTATAATGTTGTTCCCTTTACATGTGATTGATTCTCAATATCGTACAACTTATATTGGCCTATGCTGATGAGTAACAGTGTTCAGATTAATCCAGATAGCAGAATGGATGAAATGGACGAAATTAATTTCATCCACCCTAATTGCATGATGCAATTAGGGTGGATCAATTTTGCCCGTTTTGTCCGGATGCAATTTGCATCCGGACAAAACGGGCAAAATTGAAATCTCAGGAAATGAGGGGTATTTTAAACTTTTATGCACAGAAACTAATTTTAAATTAGGTATATTGCTCTATATTCAGAATTACAGCAGTTCAATTACAGTAATAAAATGTAGTTAGTTTTAGCTTAGCGACTATTTTGGCATAATAAAAATCTAGAGAAAATTTGCAACTTTTCAAAATTATGAGAAAAATCATTGGTCAACTGGAAGTATTTTTCAATAATCGTTGAAACTGCAGCGCGCAATTAAACCGGTCAGAATGTTGTAGCAAGGTTTGTTGTCCGTTGATGCATTTACACTTGGAGGACGCATGCTTTGATCGTCTGTAACTCGGAATATTTACGTATGCTAAATTGTATAATATAGTTCCAAATCACATAATATAAGCTGTATTGAGAGGTAGTAAAAATGGGCAACGCTCTCCGTACCACTGTATAATTTTTGAAGCTTACACTAGATATTTTTCTTGTTATTTGATCAACAGGCCTTTTGCCCTTTTTAATGTGGAATTCTAGATACGTCCATGAGACACTGTCTTCCACCACTACGGCCTAGCCTTAAACAAATCAGCAACTAAGAATATGTTCTGACTTCATTGACTAGATTTCAATATCAGCTATTCTGGCATTATTATGTCGGCTAGAAATTACGTTTGAATAAATTTTCATGCGATCTAGTGGTCCTTTTAGAGTACTTCGATTTCTAGCTTTCTTCCACGCTGCAAAGCAGTTCCATTTTTTTTAAATTACTAAAATTACCTTTTAAAGTGTATTCCTCCATCAAACATATTTATAGATCACGCAAGCAAAACTTAAGCAAAAGGCAAAAGTTGAGTCGGATTCAACTTTTCTGTTCCCTTGCGTTTTTCTTGCGACAAAATATCGTAAGCAAATTAGCCACAGTTGTCTTATTTATTTACTTATAACTATAACTGTTACTATTACTCGTTTCAAAAGTTTAAGAATGAAAACAGCGTTGAACATATATTTAATTAAAATTTTATGGTTTAATAAATGTTGAGAATTGGTATTTGATTCTTAATTTAAATTGCATGGTTGCAAAACATTTTAACATAATTCAATCGAAAAAATTTGAACAAATTAAAAGATCTGAAGTATTGGAAAAATAATTTGGAAGGCTTGTAAAAATAAGTGTTAAATAAACAAAATCGGTTATAATAAGAATTGTGCATGTTTTATATTTTTGTTTATATTCTTTTTGAAATCAAAATATATTGCATTGCTATAACTACTTACTTTCTTTTTCACTATAAAATGTGTGTTTTACTTCAAATTTTTACTTTGGGTAAACCCAACTTTGCACAAGAAGTAGTACACTCGAGATTTTGCCGTCTACAGTGCAGGCCTTAGAATTTGCGGGGCCCCGGGTCATAATAGCATTAGGTTGTAAAGAACCACTGAAGTTTATATTCAATTTACAATATCCAAGCTCACTCTTCTATTTTATTACGGAGTTTCCCATGCTACAAGCATTTGAGCTGGGGGCCACCTTAAGCGCGGGGCCCCGGGCGATCGCCCAGGTTGCGCCTGTCTAAAGCCGCCACTGGCCGTCTGTCAAATCTGTGTAATTAAAATAAAGCAACATTTTTGATTTAAATAACGGAAAGAAAACCAAATTGAGAAAAAAATATTAACCAGGTAGGTAATTTTTGTTTTGCGTATTTTTGTGCTGAATTTTTTTAACTATCTGAAGCTGTTAAGTTATATTGTGAAAAATTAGTGGTAAACAGCAAAGGTCTCCAGGAAATATACAGGAGGATTTCCAGGAAATGTATATGTTATCCTCGCTCAAATGGGGTCACTATGAACCAATTTAATTTTACCATTTCACTTAATTATAATCCTAATGAATATAATATAGTGAAATGAGAAAATTGTTCGGTTATTGTTTTCACTTGTGCTACAACTTTATCCTACTTGAGTTTTTTAAGGAAACGTATCGGCGTTACTAGGATTTGACATACCTAATTCATTTTTAAATGTAGGTTATAAGAAGTTTGAACGAAGTAGCGATTTTTTACTTATTTTTTATTTACCTGATAGTCACAAGAAATACAAAATCAACAGCATTTTCTTTTGGACGGGTATTGCGTTGTCTCATTATATACTTCAATATCCTACATCACATATACTTAATATCTGTGACCATTTATTTTCTTAAACTAAGCCTTCCAACTTTCCTACTTCTGATTGAAAATAATGGTGAAATCTAAAATAGCGATGCATTTTATAATAACGATTTCTAGTGTTCACAATTAACTCTATATTGTAATCTAAGCTGTTTACCGATAGATATCTCACATTTTACGTTAAAATAATAATGATTTTGTTAAAACTCACACCTTTATACATCAACCATCATAGGTATCTCTCGAACCATTTCCCTCTAGTGTTTTAATTTTCAATAAAGCGTAAAATATCAATGACTTGATTTAAATGGCTCGTAATTTCGAGCTTATTACAAAAATGTATAGACCTTCTAAACATAAGTTGTTATTATAAAGTCTGACGAAAGCGATTCTGCACTTTATAGTCTAGCAAAAAGTAAAGTTAATAATACAAATTCTAATAACAGGAAAAGAAATTTCTTAGCATTAAACATAAATAGTTCTAAAAATTATGTTCTGTTACTCTCCCGAAGAAATAGGCTTACAATTTTGTATAATCATTCCAAGTAATTTTGAAACTCAATTGAACATTCACAACTCAGAGGCTATGCCTTCAAGAAAAGCAGCCACCAAAAAAATAGCTCTTGCATTCACAAATAATCATATTATTATGAGTTATTATTGCTAGTTTTTAGTCCAAAGGAAATAAAGTGATGTTAAGAACAGTACACTTAAAAACAATTAAATGCACTCTCAGTCTAACGTATTAATTTTAATTTAAACACTCTATAAACTTCCGGGATATTCACATTTTAACTTTAGAATCCAGAGCAAACGATGATATATTTAATACTCCATTCTTTGTTTGGGCTTATGTATGGCTAATACAAATAAATATGGTGAATAGAAATACCATTATATCACAAAGCTTACTTTTTTCTTTGTTCTCCCGTTTGAATGTTATACCTTATAATTGGAGTAGAAATTTATTGAGATTTCAACTAAAAACTACAAAAACGTCTTTTTTATTGTGGAATCTGCTTAAGGTGTACTTGTGGTGTCATACAGTTTTGTTAATAATTAAATTGCATGCCGTCGGCAAAACATTGTCCATTGTCGAACTTGTGATCCATGTTGTCTGGATCCTAAGTTATGCAACCCCTGGGTTATTTCAACTAATTCTAACATTAAAAAGAAACGAAGTTTTGCAGTTTATCAATCATTTGGCTTTCGTCTGCTGTAATTATGAAGGTAACTATTTACTAACTTCAAAATTCATCGTATTAAAACGAGTCTTAAATTTTTTTATACAATATAGCATACCCACAGTTTGATTTCTTAAACTCATTCTTGATGATTTAACTTTAACATTGAACTGATATTAAATATAGAGCGACTTGGTGTACTGAAGGCATTAGAAAATACTCAAAATACCGTTGAGGTAAACCTTGAATTGATAGCCAAATCTTTTTCAGTTTAAATAAAAAAATATGACTACATATACTAAAATTAAATACTAAACACCAATGACGTTTAGGTTTTACTTGTTTGAATTTGATTTTATTGATATAACAATATAAGTCATCCAAATTATACATTTAGTTTTATTATAATATGAACATAGGATACACCACTGCTCTACCCTTTAAATCCCTAATGTTCGTACGAAACTTAGACGCGTACAAAAAATTGAAGACTATGTCAGAAAGTTTACGAGATTTTATTTTGTGTTGCAAAATGTAAAACATGTTTTTCAGTTAGGTAGGTATACATTGTTCAGAAAGGAAAACAATCGTGAATAAATGAAACATTTCAAAAACCAAAAATACTTAGTTCGGAAACTAAGAATTAAACTAAGACTATTATTTATTCGGAAACTAAGAGTACTAAGAGTAGATAATAAAATAAGTGTAAGAGTTTTAGAAACGAAGCATAAATGTTTCAGGAATGAGATACCTAATTAGAAAATATTTCAAAACTCAAGACAAGAGAAGAATTAGTTAGAAAATGGGATAAAGAAAACATGCAGAAAAATTAAAGAAATAATACAAAAATGTTTTAGAAACCAAAATAAGGAGAAGATTATTTCAAAAATTAAAGAATTTTATTTCTGAAATGAAGATAAATAAATTTCTTTCAGAAGTTATGATAAAAAATAACAATAGAAACCAAGATAAGCGAAAAATTGGCCGACAATAAGTTCAGGGACTACGGCAAAGAAAATTCATAAACCAGTTTTACGAAAAATAGTTACAAAAAACTAATTAAGTAAATTAAATTTTATTGTACACTTATTTCGGAATACATTTAACTTTACTTGATTTTTTTGCAGATAAATTGTGTACAACCCAAAGATCGGAGTTTATATTGCAATTCATTTTGATAGGATTTACTAGTTTCATTATTGTGTACCCAGTATGTATGGTTCTACTTTTCTGTCAATTTCCGCAAACAAGTATATTTCTTTACAGTCATTTCGTGAAGCACAGTGACTCAAACACTCTGTTTGTATTGGCTTTGTTTATAGAGGCCATAATACTTTCAGTGAATATACAAATTGATACAATCTTTGTAGTTTTCAATTTATTATATCTACAATTTTCGTCATCCTACTTACAATTTTTAAGGTGAGTTAAAGATGCTTCCAAAAACAAATTCATTACAAATAATACATTTTTGACAATTTGATAGACGAGGAAATATTGTTTTGAAAAATACATTATATTGGTTATCAATTATTTTGAATGCAATGTTAGTAACATTAGATGTAGTATAAAAATGTATTAGAAATAAGGAGGAAATAATGTAATATATTTTATGCTCATCAGGATGCATATAAAAGAAATGAAACCGAAAAACTTCCTGGCAATATACAGAACACTTCAAATTTTGCATAGCCGTTACTGTGAATGCTTTGCAAACATTTTCATTCCTCAACTAAAATGTAGTTGCATCGTGGGAGTTATCATTTGCAATTATGGAGCCATATTCTGCAGCCGCACACAAAAATGGAATGTATTTTTGCTGATTTTCTGTCTCGCTTCGATTGCAGCCTCGATTATTATATCTTATATTAGCACAATTACGGGAAGCCTTCATGATGTGTCCAGCAAATTTTATAAATACGGCTCACTGGGCTTGCATAATAAAAATGTTATCATATATAAAGCTTGCGCCCCAATCAAAGTAAAAGTGGCTGGTCTCTATGTATTTGAAAAATTTACAGTAGTTACAGTATTTAGCATAATGGTAATTGGAACCGCTAAATTATGCATTTTAGCTGGAATGACTTGACGTAATTATAAAGATTGAAACTTATATTTTGCTTGTGGTGCACTATTTATGTACAAGTACTTACTGGTAGATCACTACTCGTTGTAAGTTAGCTAAATTAAAGTACAGTACTCTTTAGTTAAACATATTATAATTAAAATCAATTACATTTACTTTAAAATGAAATTTAAAATTCCCAACTCTCAGGTTCTGTCTCAATTCAACTATAATGTCTATGAAAGCATCTATTAAAATGCATCTGAATATAGTTGTATGTGTAATTATTTTAATGTTTTGGTGACACAGAAATGGTGTTTTGTAATTTAGGAGAATAACGATTTAGTTGGTAGTAATAGTTTACCTGCAACTATGACCCCTTGACCTCTTAGACCGGGTTGGCCCAATTGGGCCCATTAATTTTTTTTCGAGTATTCGCTTAAAATTTTAGATATATTGTATGTAGTTCTAGAGGAACATTTTAGAAAATTAGTTGACCAGTAACTATGACCCTTTGACCTCTTAGACCGGGTTGGCCCAATTAGGCCCATTATATTTTTCCGGCTATTTGCTTCAAATTAAAAATATATAGTAGGTAGTTATAGAGGAACAATATACAATATTAGTTGACCAGTAACTATGACCCCTTGACCTCTTCGGCGGGGCTGGACCAATTGGGCCCATTAAATTATTTTTGAAGATTTGCTTCAAATTTAAAATATATTGTAGGTAATTATAGAGGAAGACTTTAGAACATAATTTGACCAGTAACTTTGACCTCTTGACCTCTTCGGCGGGGCTGGACCAATTGGGCCCATTAAATTATTTTCGAATATTCGCTTCAAATTTAAAATATATTCTAGGTAATTATAGAGGAAGATTTTAGAACATTAGTTGACCAGTAACTGTGACCCCTTGATCACTCAGATGGGTCATT
>JAQFYB010003668.1:0-18684 GCA_034694085.1 Pogonognathellus longicornis | reverse complement strand
TGTTTCAATTTTATATTAAATGTTTCAATTTTATATTAAATGTTTCAATTTTATATTAAATGTTTCAATTTTATATTAAATCGAAGTTTTTACAGGAAGATTTGCTGAAGGTATATTAAACGTTGCCACCCAGGGCCTCGCAAAGCGTAAAGCCGGCACTGCATCGTTGTAATAGTAAAGTATGGTCACAGGAGAACTCCTTTTTTTGGCGCACACTTATAAACCCTGATTCACAGTTCTACTTGTATTGATTATGAGCACGATATTTTATTCATAAGTTTTGATGTGGTCACTGCTAGCAAGATTGATTATAATAATTATAGATTGTTTTGTCATCTAACGGTGACTTGAAGCGCTCGGGTTATGACAGGGAGTATATAGATCGTCGGTAGAAGCAGAGTTCGTCATATGTAAGGATAATTAATAGAAGTCCGTGAAATAGGGGGTGGGAAAATTATAAGCGGGAATTAGGGGTAGGGAATATAAAGGTAGGGCGACGTTATTTAAGTAAAACCATGCTTCAGACTCGCTCAGCACTCAGCCAAGGAGACTTCTAGCATTATAGTGTAGATTAGTAAAATTATATCACATTGTTAATCAGGCTTCTTGAAAACACTATACCTACATTATTCGACGTCACGTTTAATATAATGAATTGACAATTGATAACTAAGGAGCATGAAACAATACTACAGATCTGTGACAAAGTAGTAAATAAGTACACTTAAGTTCCTAAAGCTTATAATAATATATTTATCGACGTAACACTTATACATGTATTTCGGATTGCGGTATAGGAATTAGGGCATTAGGAACATCCTGTGTTACTACAAGATTAGATTATAGAATAAACACAATGGGAAAATGAGACATCCTCTGGAATCAATTCAATCCATGAAACGGGAAAGCTGGAAAACTACGTAAGTGTATATCATGCGTCATTATTACGACAGCACTTCAAATATATACCAGTAGTACATTTCTCATTAATTTGCCCACTAATTCTACACAGGACAACCGCAGAAATACATTGCATAGTGGTATAGGGCAAGAAAAGGCAATAACAACAAGCACTCTGTCAATGAATAAAGTCTCACATACAGATGGTTGGTAAACTGAGATTCTGTACAGTGTACCTCTACACATTGTAGAGTGCCTACTGCATAAGCTTATTTAATTCCGAAAAAGGAATTGTGAACGGCGTCTGACTTTTTCGTAAAAATGAGCACTTATATAATAATAAACTTCTTTATAGAATGTAGAACAAGATTCAACATAATATTATATAGGTTACACACAAAAATACGTTACAAATATATAGGTGACTATTTTCTAAATCTCATGAGCAATTCATTCACATATTCTAAAAATGTTCCCACGCAAAAAAGACTATTGCAGTAATTACAAGCTATAAACATCATATTAAATCATTTATAGGTTGGACCTTTTGGCCTTTTCTTAAGTACGAGCCATTTTCCCACACTGAATGTAATGCAATAGCCAAATATACTATGTTACAGCTAAAAGGTGAAAGACATGACCATGGCAATTCAGAGTACCTCTGGACCATGTTTGAGCGTTCCAAGCAATTATATCTTTGACGATAACGCAGTCTGGAACGCAGTGTTTTCAGGGTCGGACTGTCGCCTTCATGCAAAATTATCGCCAAGATGCCAGGCTTGCTCCGTCTATTGTTTCGTGCAACCCTTCCACGCTCAGCATAGCATAATATTATCAATGAGTCACCTTAGTCACCAATATATCATTGTCCCGTGGACACCCACATATAACATATTATATGCACTCTTAAGCTCATATACATTTAATAAGCTACGGCCAAGATATGAAGAATAGGAAAATCCATAAGATAAACTACAAATATATATAACATCACGATGAAACATCACGCTTAGACATATTCCATTTATTCCTTACCTATACAGATTGACTCTGAGATACTTCTTATAGATACATCAAAAGGAGAAACCAGACACTTACTTGAGATTTTCTCATTAATTCATCTGGTCAGTTAAGTCAAAGTATTTTCCAAGGTAATTAGAATTAGTCGGCTACAAATTAACTAGAGTTGGAAACGGGCACTATTTTTGAGATCCTACTATAGTATAACCCTACTACCTAAGCCCGAACCGACCAGAATCCGTGTTAAATGCAAAAATATAAACCCGTACCACACCGTTCTGGGAAATATGAAACGCGACCGGTTTCCAAACGCATACAATAAATGTCAGAAAATGACAAAAAAGATTATGCAATTTCCAATGAAGAGACATAATATTATGTCTAACTAAAAATTATAAACTAAAGTAACTTTACGAATATCTACTATTTTTTTATTTTGAATTTGGCTTATCTGAAGCAGAAAATTTAAAATCCCTCCAGAAATCGCCCTGTTTTATATTTTAATATATTATGCCCGAACATATAAATTTGGGTTCTGGACGGAATCTTCCATCCAGTACCCATCTGTTCCCCTGTACGGTTTGCTCTTAACATTAAGTTTTCTCGGCGTCATGAATCATAGTCATAATTATACTATAATAAGTCACAAGAGAATATTGTACGATAATAAATGTACAGGCACATATTATTTTCCGCTGAATGGAATCCATAAACACTAGAGTGTTTTTATAGAAATGTAATATTTATACATGGATGATGAAATGATACACATTCATGAGACCTAAAATAATGAGCCTAGCCTAATAAGTAGTGAAGTAGATGAAGTAAATAAAATTAGCTATCATTGCAGTGAAAGTAACTACAACAAAACATTTAAATAAGTAATTGATTCTTACATTTAAATCTCTTAACAGAATTGTGCCCGTCAACATAAAGTAACAAAGATACGCTATTATTATTGTTAGATAATCCATCTATTAACACACCTAACCATAATAAGGGGTAATATGAAACTTTTTGAAACTCAATTACATTAGTACAGTACACAAGGGCTTAGGGACAGTAGGAATAATACCTACGTAATTATTTTGGAAAACGTACTGAATCACCATACAATTTTTTACTAAAATATATAATTTATATTACATTGTTAACAGTTAATTAGAAAGTAGATTTACAATATAAAGTATGGATTTGCAAAAAGCAAGTTATCTAACAACCTGGCAACTCCTCAATTAAACACAGGGATAGGGAAATACAAGAAGTATATTGAGCAAATTGGAAGCGTTAGTACATTTCTCTTCTTACTTGTCAATGAACTGAAAAAACCGGAATAGCAAAACGCCATCACCACCCTTTACAAAACGACACTTAATAAACATTTTCTGTCATTCATGTTATATCTTTTTCTCCGACAAACTATCTAATTGATGTTTGCGGTACAGTGACTTAGGGGGCAGATGAGATGGTGGGTCGGACTCTTGTATTTGTGCCCACTTTTATTTTGTTCTTCTTGTTCCCTGCATAGATCGAAAAGAGAAAGTCGTCAGTCGTTAGCGACGATGTTTTAGGAAATCTGTTTCTTTCCAATGAGCCTGGACTTTAAATATAAATATACGCAGCTTATTCGAAGATAAAAGATTTCCAAAACATCGACTTCCCAGCTTCGTTTTCACAAAAGGTGGTCACAAACACCAAGAGTTCCCCACTCAACGGACGTTAACTCCACCCCCTCCCCCGCCAAGCCACTAGCTTCCGAAAAAACCAATTCTTAACATAATTATTCCTAAAATATTAAACTGGAAGTTGCATTTACGTATTACCAATGTAAAATTTGTACAAATACGAAATGAACATAGTTAGTCATAGCAGAATTTTGGATAATGATCGTCAAAATTAATATATATATATACCTACCACTTCATAATACAAACATAAAAATAAACCATCTGGTATGTACAAATTTTACTGCCAGATGTCTTTAAATGGTAGCAAAAATGATTGTATAGTATTTGGAAAAAATAATCAGTGAGGAATTGCTTTCATACATTCGTAGCCAAAGACAAACGAGAATATTAACATCCATAAGCAATATGAAATAAAACTTAGATTGGATTCTGTTGTCTTACTGACCTTTAGTTCGAAGCCAAACATATTTACATTTCCAAAGTTAAATAATTATATTATATTTATTTTGACTACCAGAATCTGGTAGATCTTCTATACAAATGGGCGAGTCTATGTATGCATAAAAATTGACTGCTGGCCCGTGAGTTCCTACTCAAAGAAATGTGTTAAGTATGCATCAAACTAATAATTGCTATATTTTTCTATAATGGAATGATTTTAAATTATCGCAACGGAACAATTTTGCTACAGCAAACCAGAGTTAACAATGAGCCATTTTTTCTTTTGTTACAGAAAAAAAGTCCTTTCGTATACTACAGATTGCATTATAAGTACTTCTTTCAGTTCTTTCTCAATCCATTCCAAGTGCACTTCATACTTCATACTATCATTACAACCAGGCACGTGTACACAAAATTCTGCTGTATTAATAGTAATGACAATTACATATCAATTTATGCTATTTCGGCTCGTGGAAACTGGCTTACCTTAATATACTTGAGATGCGCAACGCGACAATTGTAATTACAAAGCTTTTACCAACACACATGAGACAATGATAATATTTCTACTGAGGATAGTTCTGTACTGACTGATTCTGTGTTCTACATTTCTAATTGTATGCACTATTTTTAAATCAGTTAGTGCTGGTCAGCCAAAAGTCTAGCTACTGTACAATTAAACGATTTAAGAAAAACACATAACCTAAATGAAGAACAATTGAGTAAAAGGGGATACTGATAAATCTAAATCTAGTGTACAATATACAGTGAACTATAGGTAGTCACGTAGTAAATGCTACCAAAAACAAAAAGTTACACGCTAGTCAAGATAAGTAAAAGTGCATGTTTTTTCAATCAATATCTGCATTTGCATTGCAATCATTATATCATTGTGTCAGTTCATCAAAATCATCACGCAAAAACTTTTAAGTCATTATAGACATTAAACTCACTATACAAGTCTAACATTAAATCTCAATTTTTGACTTTCTCTCCTTGTATTTCCGCTGGAAGTTTCAGTACTACCGGATTACAATAAAACACCCAAAGCGTTTCATCCACTTAAAGTTAATAAGTATGAAGTAATATATGATTTTTATTTTGGCTGGTCATCTACATGATTAACTAAACCATTGTTAGTGCTGGGAAGGGACATCTGTGTATTACCTTCTTTGTTTCGATTGTTGTCAGAATCAGAATAAGTCTTAAACAAGCGGAATCCCTGGTTATCAAGTGTTACGGTCCCACAATAGAGGCGATCTCCTGGCAAAGGGTTCCTGACAAAAGGAATATAGGTGGTTGCTTCAGTAATTTCTCCGTCTCCACTCAAAATTTCACTTTTTCTTTTTAAATGGGAAGATTGTTGATCCAATGCTGGTATTTTAGGTACTGGAAATTTTAGTGGCTCAGGCAAAGGACCAAGCATTGCCATGTGAGACAAGGCAGCTTTAGAGGTTGAAGGTTTATTCATATCAAATTGTACACTTAAATTGTTGCATTGTTTGTCTTTGCCGTCTTTATTGTATACTTTCCTGAACCTTTCAGCAACTAGATTTGGATTAAATTCAACCTTTTTTGCTGGCGGGTTTGCTGGTTGATACACCTGGACAACATTTGACGACGACTGAGAACATTCGCCACTTTTACAATCATTCTCAAGAGCAATTTTTTTCGTACCTGAAGGCACAGCAGCAACACTTTTGGTTACTGGAGGATTTTTTTTCGTACCTGAAGGCACAGCAGCAACACTTTTGGTTTCTGGAGGAATTTTTTTCGTACCTGAAGGCACCGCAGCAACACTTTTGGTTTCTGGAGGAATTTTTTTCGTACCTGAAGGCACAGCAGCAACACTTTTGGTTTCAGGTAAAAGTTTTTTCGTACCTGAAGGAACAGTAGCAACATTTTTGGCTTCAAGAGAATTTTTTTTCGTACCTGAAGGCACAGTAGCAACATTTTTGGCTTCAAGGGAATTTGTTTTCGTACCAGGCACATCCGATAAAAAATCGTCATCGTCCGACAAAATTGGACGATATGGCATTTGTCTGCTTAGTTCAGTCTGCTTGTTGAATTCCGTAATATCATTTTCAATTTCTTGCATCAGACTCTCAACTGTGACTAATTCATCGTTCGACTTACTTACTTTAGCAGTTGTCGTTTTTGCATTAGGTTTGTGTACCAAATCGCTTTCACGATATAATACTTTGACTTTTAATGAGTCCATGACGGTTATGGCTTCGTCCGAGTCAACTTCGTCTTCAGAATCAATTTTCTTACTTGCCTTCTCCATATTCTTCGCTGATTCGTGTTTATCTTCGTTGTTTGTTTTGCTAGTCACGACTTTACTTTTTCTGCCTGGTTTATGATTTGCACCATCTGAATGGAAGGATGATTTCAACTCGTTTTTTCTGGTTTTTTTAGCTTGATAGCAACCATTTACGTGACGAATAAGGCCCCACAAATTCAATGTTGGAAAATCTTTCTGACAAATATAACAACTTTTTGAAGGAATGCAGTATTTATCATTCAATTGTCTTCCGCAATTTCTTGACAAGTGAACACCCAAAACTGTGATGGGAGAAAATATTTTATCAACATTACATTGAATAACATACATTAAAACTTAATTACTAACATAAAAACATTTTAAATATTTCAATCTTGTCTTACGCTTTTCACTGCCAAAAATATTTGAGCAAAAATAGCACTTCACTTCCAAATATTCGGTTGAATCTTCTTCAGATTCTAAAATAGAATTAAAACTTTGTATTCGACATCAAATTCAAAGCGAAAGCATACAACGTAAGTAAATATAAAATCCACTATTGAACAGGGTTTGGTGATAGAACTGAAATTCTTCATTCAATGAACTGCTAATCTTATGTTAAACAAAAGCCTAAAACTATCTGACATTTTAAATAGATATCCCACGAGATAGTAAAAATCAAACAATGCTAAAATGGGAATTAAAGTTATCAATAACTATGGACATATTTAATCTCATAATATATGCAAGATGCCAACAACCGTCTATACGGAAATGTCTAATAACTCGACACAATTGAACTAGGAAGCTGATTTTCGACGATAATAATAACTCGACACAATTCAACTATAGGAAGCTGATTTTCTACGATAATAACAACTCGACACAATTGAGCTATAGGAAGCTGATTTTCTACGACAATAATGAGATAAGTCATTTACATGTTTAGACGATTAGAATCTAAGGAAATATCAAATACCTAGGTACGATGAAAGGGGATTAATTAAACAAATGGGAACAACTTATTTGTAATGCAAATTAACAATTAAATACTATTGCTAGTGGTAAGAAAGGAACGATAGGTAAATACGAAAGTCAAAGCTGCATGGTATAATTACATATATTTATCATTTTATAATCAATTCACACAAAAATTTAGGCATACATTTTTCTATAAGTCCAACATGATGCATTATATAGCAAGCGATTTTTCTATACTCTGTTCAACATCCTTTAAGGGTGTTTCAATCCCTATGCATCTGCATACAGTGGTCCAAATTTCTGCTAATGGCATTTCTATTTACTACAGTACTTTAACCGGTTGTAATTAAAGCGTGGTCTTTGATCTACCTTTTAGTCTCTGACAATTCGTTTAATGAGACTAATACAATTTGTACAACTTAGGTCATAATTTTGATATAAGATTAACAAAAACAAAATTATTGCACCATCATCTTGATAAGTCATTTCAACAGTAAATGTGCAATGTATCTGCTTTACATTGTTATGTGATGAAAAATAGTAATAAAAAATTCAAAAGATGTTAACTAGTTAAAGCGCATGTATATTGGTGTATTGTTTGAAAAACAATACTGTTCAATACTGATCAATCTACGAGAATTAACTGTCATCTGTATAACTCAAAACAACAATGGTTCTATTAAAACAATAAGAATTTAAAGATGAATTAATAATAAATGTAAATTAATTGGCAAAAATGTAGACCGAAACAGGCCTTTTCAGGTTTTAGCTCATTGAAACTTTCATATTTCAACTCGAATATTCATCTCTGTCTTTCGAATAATAATAAAGCGCATTAGCTACACCAAACCTGGTGCGTGCTGCAATATGATATTTCCTACCTCCTTGGTCTTCACCAACTGGTTCACTAACTGGTTCAACTTTGATTGTTGCTTGCATATTTCCATCTGAAATTTTTCGACAACCTCTAAGGGGAGTGGTTCTTAATCCCTCTCTCTTATCTGGAGACTTGGGTGTACGTTTTCTTAGTTTACGTACGCTTATTATCTCCAATGCAGAGTCATCCGAATCAAACTCACAGTCACTATCTTCAATGATTTTCTTTTTCTCTTCCGACTTCTCATCTACAAGAGTAACAAAATTTAATTCAGTATGTATACACTTGGTCAATAAATAATATTAATATTTATAAATAGCTGTGGCAGGAATCATTATAAAGCTATTCTTATTTCAGATTCGGTATAACGTCTAAAGATAACCATGAATCTGAGTTATACTTTTAAATAAAATCGTATTGCTTTACAGAGAAATAGATCAATTTATATTAATCGACGTTGTCTCCATTTCATTTTATGACCTGTATCTGTATTCTATCACTAATATTTAATTTTTTGCTTAATAATAACTTACTTGAAGTCTTTTGCTTTGATTGTTGGGAATGGGAGCCAGAGGTCGAATTAGTTTTTTCATCCGATTCTGTAGATTTCTTGCCTTTATGTCCGTGTATATTGGATTTGGCTACAGAACTCGAATCAGATATTTCATCCGATTCCATAGATTTCATGTCTTTACTTCCCTGTGTAGCAGTTTGCTTTTCTCGTTTGCTATTACTCTCGTTATTATTATTTATTCTGACTCTTTTCCGTGTCTTCCTTTGCATCAAATCCTTTATATTTATCGGAGTAACTTTTGGATCCATTGGTGGTTGATTCCTATTCTGAGATTTCTCAAAGTCTCCAGGTGAAGTGTTCTGCTCAATCGGAACATCGGGAACATGATCTTTTTCAACATTGTTTTCGGGTTTTTCTTCAGCTGTATATGAATTAGGTTTCGGTTCTGGAATATTTTTGGCCCCCTTAAGATTTACATCCCGTACAGTAGAAGAAGCGGCCAATTGCTTCTGCTTAAGGGCAGAGAAAACATTTGAGGTAACTCTTGATGTGTCCTCTTCCTCAGTGTCTGACTCTGCGTCAATGAAATAACGTGGTTTGTAATGAGTTGAAGTTTCTGCTTCAGTTGCTGGCGAAGTGGAAGACAATTCGTTCCCCAATATTTTCATGAGTCCCATGACATAAAATACATCTTTCAATTGACACACAGCTTTTCCTGTGTAAAACATTGATACCACATGAACCATGTGGCATGTTTTGACTTCTGGGAAGCTCAGGGAGATAATCGCTTTCGCGTCCATGTGGCCAATCTTAAATAAAAATTTATGCATAGACATTATGACTAGGTTAGATATTCTCTTTGTATTTATAAATATTGTCAAAAATAAGAGAACAATAAGCTTACATCATTAAGATTATCAAGAATCAGCTGGTTCAAAAAACTTGAGTTAGCCATTAGTACGAATCTATGGCATGGGATATATCCATCTTCGCAGATAAGATGTGTATCACAACTTTCTTCCGGTCGTCTACGCTGGTATATGTCCAGTACCTTTACGACTGGCACATTCGATTTTATTTTGGTCAACTGCATTTCGATCTACAACAAAATTGAAAAACTCTGAATCGTTAATTATTAATACATATATAGTGTTAATTGTTGTATTGTAAGAACTGGTAATATTATACCTACCAAATCAACTACTAAAAATGATAAATATATACTACAATACAAATCTAGTTGTAGTTTACAGAAAAAATAAATATTATTTACCTTTACACTTTATTGAAGTCAAACAAAATTAAAAGAAGGGTCTGATAACGGCCAACTAAAATGGTCAGACAATAAAAAAAATTATTGCCAACACTTTATTTCATATTTCTTGACGCTGTTAACACTGAAACTGCTCAGCTCACAAGTAAACAGTAAAAGTCTCATCCAACCGATGTGCACGTAATAAAAATAGAACTCTTCTACAGCAATAATAAAGTTGTTTAGCTTGGCGGGCTGATCTCTGTATTCGTACCAAACTAGAAAGTCAAATCTTGGCTGATGATCAGAAGAAGGATATGTATGTAGTATGTACTATCAAACCCAAAAATATGTACGTAAATATGCACTACAAATGGCAAAATATGTTTCATCATCTGGAAAATATGTTCATTCATCTAGAAAATATGTTCTATCAAATAGGAACAATTTAATACAAATATGGCGAAAAACGAAAAATATGCATGTTTTTGATGGTTTCTGAGATGTACATTTTTATTAACCTTAAGATACTCACATGAAAAACTTTGTCGAGGAGTGTTTTTCAAACTTTTCCTCTGACACGTTTCGTTTTCAGCTTTGGAGTTTATTGCATCTACTTGAAAAAAGAATATCCGTTTTTGCAAACTTTAATTTTTGTTTTCAATTCTGGTAGGATATTAAAACTTAGCGTTTAAAATTTAATTACTACATTATCTTACTACACAAAAAATCTTTTTTGATGGTAAAATAATTGAAGTTTTGAGATTTCTAAATTAAAGGTGCAATTCGGTTATTTGTCAATGGAGGCAACATTATTAATAATTTAATTTTTTGCAATTTAAAGTGGAACTAATGAAAATTCGTATCGCCAATCTAACGGTTAAAATAATGCAGAAGTAACAAGGACCTACTGATTTGAATTTGCATGAACGCATTTGTCTAATGACACAGAGGCTTGCAGCGGATATGCTGGATGCTAAAATATAATATTATTATGAGAAAAAATGAAATGTTAAAACTATACGCTAACGAACTACTCAGGTTTGTATTCAAATTTGGATTTGGGGAGGGCATCAAACAACATTTTTGCAGTTTTGTACACTTTGATATCAAAATAACCTCTTTTTGGAATTTTTTGGGGGCCACGTGCTCTATTACCCTGCCGCTCGGTAAACCTTTGAGTAATTAATATGTGCTGGAGGCCAAAAATCAGCAAAATATGTTCATATGTATGCTAACGTCTAAAATTTGTTATAACATATATAATTTGTACTAACGATGAAAATATGTAAAAACATGTAAAATAAAACTTTGTGTATAAGCTTATTTTGCCATGAAACTTACAGAAAGGAAGCATCTGGTCTTTAACTTTCAACCCAAATAATATGTAATTACATACATATCCTTCCTCTGCTCAAGATTGCTATTTTTGCCACTTGCACAAACAAGAAGCAACAGCGCAGCATTAAAACTCAACACGAGGCATCATCATAAAATAAGTTTGGAGGGAAATACCTGCTAAAATCTCACACCCGTGTAAGACACCAATTCAATCCTTGCTTTTGTGCTATGCTAAGATACATCATAAGATATATTTCCATGTTACCGTAGTAAGACGGTAGTATGGTTTTAAGGCTGTATTTAGAAGGGCAAAGTGGGCAATAGCCCCCCTCCCCACGAAATCGAAAAATATAGGTTATTTTACCAAAAATGTGCAAAAAATTACAAAATTTAGCGTACTTAAGAATCTTCTGCGAGTTTAGCATTCACAAATCTCCTCCCATTGTAGCGTTGAAAAATCCACTGCCACTTTAGCGTTCAAAAATCCCTTGCCATTTTAGTGTTCGAAAATCCCCTGTTATTTTAAAAGTTATAGATTAATTTGCATGTAAACACATACCAGTCAAATAACTTGTAGATATGTATAGGTATGTATTAGGCATACGAATGTAAACTTTTAAAACCATATGAAAAAAAACCTTCATATTTATATATATTGATCTTAAGGTTATCAACTAATACAACATACTTTCTTGATTACTTTCATCCTCCAGACTTAAAGCAATTGGGAGATACGTAATACATACACCGAGAATGCGCTGACTAGGAGCGAAACAGTACATCATACATTTATACATTGTAGATAAATAGTAGGTATTAAACAAACAAGACATCGCATAATAATATAATCAAATTTCTCTTTATTTTCCTTCTGAATGGTCTGTAGAAACGTACACATGTATTTATTATAATAGCTTATTTTGGTCCTGTAATTTACCTAATCTGCCGTTATCTTTTTCTTTAAATCTTGACTACCAAAGCATATTCCTTTCACAAGACAAACATTATTTTTAGCCTTCTTGCTGTCGACGCCGACCCGTCGAGCCATGCATAAATGCATTCCATCAGAATTTTCATGTAAACAGAGTTAGCAAGTAGATATACTATAGGTTGTACGTAGTTTATAGTTTGTTTTTTCCGAATCTGCTATCGAATGCGTCTCGTCGTCGTCTTCTAGTCGTCGTCTTGACTCGATTTGGTTTTGGATATTCTGATGACTAGGCAATTAAATTTATTAATTTCTATTTCTATGCATGGAAGTTACCTACGCTACGACTCGTTCAACACACAAATCTACTATGATGACTTGATGACTGAAGGATAACGCATACTAAAAGTATTTACAGCATCACTCTAATATTATTTGCTGTCGAAACCAAATGAAACGCTGTTTGAACGAACTCAATACAATTACGTAGAAAAATTCTATATGGAAAGTCTCATCCTATAAACGTAGCGCTTAGAGCGTTGTTTCGATAAACTCAAGTATAAACGAATGAAAACCAAAAAGCAATTTAACCGCATAAAGTCCTCAATTCTTATTCAAAATGCTGACCTCAAAAAATTCCGTTTGGAGACTACTCTATTCCTTTATATAACATCAGATAAGAATTTGTTATATCTATTCAGTTGAAGTTGCTAGAAAAATGTAATAAAAATTTATCGACATTCTAAAGAATTTATAAAATTTCAATACTTTGGACGATTCCATCAATAACAGAGCTAGGGAGGGGGAGGGAGACCGAGTTATAGATATATATAGACACTCTCACTTTCATTTCCTATTCTAACAACACTCACTAGTAGATTGTGCTTGAAGTTATGTAGCCTGGAAAGAAAGTTCCTACCTACCAGATTGTATCGAAAAGTACACTCCAGAAAATTTGAAAGTTGCTATTAAGCATTGGTTGGGATGGGATATGTGGAGAAAGGATTCATTCAATGATTTTAGTATTTTTCGCTAAAAGCACTTTGTCGATCAACCAAATTGGAATTTAGGTGCATGGGGTATACAATGGTAACCGAGCCCGAGGTTGGCAAGGCCTACCAACCCAGTCACATCACCAACCAACCTGGTTATGTTACCATTCTTCAAACACTAAATTTTACAAACCAACCCACTATGTTATTTGTACTTCCGTACTTGCATACGGCATTGCACCAGGTTGAATTGTTAGGTTACTTGGTTACTATAATATTGTGCTTGTGCTACTCTGTTCCTATTTAATAGAAACTAAATATAATTTTATAATAAATGTAGCTCTTTCAACTCCGTCCGAGTTCTGTATAGTTCTGTAGAGTTCCGCCCGAGTTCTGCCATGTGGATTATAACCAAGACAGCATTAATTTCTCAAAATAAAATGAATAACATCTTGATTCCAGGCGCGTAGCCAGGAATATAAGTTGGGGGGTGCACAGCAAGTTTGTTTATACCCAATTGATTTATGGTAGGGCGAAATTCGAATATGAATCCATAATAACACGTTGTAATTGAATTAATTCAGTGAAAACAAACTTATAATCATCAAATTCGCGCGTAGCGCGAAATTTTTACCAGTTTTTTAACTTTCTGGGCGAAATTATCTACTTTTTTTAGATATTCTATGGATTCTGGGGGGTGCACGTGCACCCTGTGCACCCCCTTTGGCTACGCGCCTGCTTGATTCACTCTGACGCGTAGCCAGAGAGGGTGCACGTGCACCCCCAGAATGGAAAAAATATCTACAAAATTACATAATTTTACATAAAACGTTCAAAAACTTGGAAAAGCGCGAATTTGATGCATTTTAAGTTAGTTTTGACTTTATTGACTTCATTGCAACGCGACACTATGAACTCATGTTAGAATTTTGCCCTCCAAGAAATTTTTTTTTAAATAACCCTGATGTGTACCCCCAGCTTACACTCCTGGCTACGCGCCTGTCTTCACTAATATTATGAAAAAATAAGACAGTCCTTCTGTTGTTCATATTGCATTTCAAGAAAATACTATGTTACCATTTTTAACCTTTAAAAAGAACTGAAAAAGACAATTACGTATTATATTCCAACTTTCTATTTAAATTACTATTATTAAGATTCAAAACATTATAACAAATCAATAAACCACAAAATTGGTTTAAATAATCTATTGGACATTTTTTCAGGGATAAAATTTCTCCCAATTTCCTGGGGATCGCGCCGCGATTTCCTATTGGGGCCAGTGGCGTATCCAGAGGGGGGCATGAACGCCAGTCGCGCCCCCTTCGGGGGCGCGGTTGGATTTCCTAGAATTTCTCAAATTTCCTGGGCTTTCTCACATTTCCTAGTGGGTGGGGAGGTTCTCGGCCAGATTTCCTAGGGATCTAGGATCCCTAGATCCCGAAGAAATTCCATACCTGCATTTTTTATAATTCACGTTTACATTTGACTTCTACAGTTTGTTATTGTATATTGCTTTACAATTATTTTTGTCCAATGTTTAAGTACAATTTACAATTAGGTATACAAATATTATTCTTGTGTGCAATGTATATTATGCTTCAAACCAATGCAGGTGCAGGTACCATATACAGTAAGAAATATACGCTATTCTAACTCCCTAGGAACTAATAGGGTTTCTAAGGGAGTTTGTTTTGCCTACTATGCCTACCTCGGGTAATAGAAAAAAAGAAAAGTGTTTCTCACTGATATAATACAACAATAGAAGGACTGTGATATTTTTACGGCACCTGGTGATAAATATTATGAACGGATACGAGTGACAATAAGAATGAATGAAGCCAAAAGTCATAAGAAAATAGGTAGACTCGGACTAGTTGAATTTATTTTTAAGTTTTATTATAATAGGAAAACAGAGTAGCACATTATATGTATACTGTATTGTTCTGTACATCTTAGCGGGTGAGTAATGTAGCCTCGACACTCATAAAGTGATTGTAAGTGGGTTGGTATTGTATATATATAAAGATTAGTAATGTAGCAAGGTTAGAGATGTGGTTGGGTGGGTAGCGTGTAGTGCCGCATAGAACACATTATTTCGTTACAGCAAATTATCGATAAACCATTTGACACTTATAGATATAGCGTCACTCGTTTTAAACTTTATATACCTAGTAACAATTATCCTGACATGAAGTATTATTATTCATGAAAAGCAGAATGAATATGTCAAAGCATGCAATCATTTTTGTGGTTTGGAAAGTGAAAAGGCTTTCAAACAAATATTCTGCTGTGCTATATAAATAATCTATACAAGACCTGACCCGACCATGCGAGATGCTACTTTCGAAATATTCGTGTGGCACAATCTGAAGAAATCACAGAGGTACGTAGGGAAATCGGTGAAATCACATCGGACGAACAACTCCGACTTTATCCGAGTTCTATTTGTTCTATGTGTTTACAGGCGATTACATTATCACAAGAAGAGAGCATGAGTGGTTGCTCGCTTTCACTCACACACAATCAACACGAACACAATATAAGCGACTCCGATGAATTGCCATAATATCCCTCGTATAAGATTCGATCAATGCACTATTACACTAAATCGCCCGAAATAAAGATGTGCATGGCATAGTTTGCGGTCATTTCATTTCATATCATGCACAACATAATATTATATATAATATGTGTCTCCAACTGCTGCGTTTAAATGTTTCAGAACTTCACTCTATTTATAAAGCAATAAAAACTATTTTAGATTTTTTATTATAACGATCGAAAAGTTTTGTGAGAAACGCTATCAAAAAATAAAATTCTTATAAATTCAGATTTACATTTTGTCAATAGCTTTTTTTAAAAAATATTTAATTGTAGCATTTATATTGGACACTTAAATTTTATTGGCCTTAAACCTTAAAATTGTTGGACTACTTGAAACCGTGGGATCGTTGCAGTAGACAATTTAGTTTGATACTACTTAAATGTTTTCTTTAAACTGTTACTATTATCCTTAATAAAAGAGTGTGATAGTGTGAAAGAGTTCAGACTTTATCTTAGCATTGCTTGGATATTTCACACCACAAGCCAATTTGGAAAAACGGAATGGTTCGCTCATAGAAACACATAGCTAACGATAGGTACAAATTGAAAATGCATTATTTAGAAATGGACTGATTGAGATCTGAATTTCTCATATTCAGTAGAGGCAGGCAAAGTAGCTAGAGACAGAAGGAATGAAAATATACTGGAAGCCATGCGTGAAAAGTGAAGACAATAGCACATTTCTTGTAGAATGCTTACATTATATACCTACAGAAGGAACATACAAAGTACATAGTAGTACTCCGTGAGAGTTTTTGGCTCCGAATAAAGCGGGCCATGTAGGGAAGAAGACTGGTATCTTAGAGATAAAAGTGAAGTGAATGAAAATAGGCAGGGGAAGCGGAGAAACACGGGATAATTCTCGACAGAAAAATTCAACACTATTCCCGAAAATATATGACGGTGAAACTTCTGTATAGCAGCTTGGAAGGCAATATCGTCAACACCATACATACCACAACTCAACAGCAGCTTAAAGTGTATGTATTGGAGAGTGTTTTGTCCGTGTTGTGTAGCAGGAGCATGGAGCACAGTGTGCTGGAGAAAAACATTCGATAGAGTCGACTCGAAGAATGTGTGAGTCATAAGGAAAAACAAACCTCTTTCTCCGTAGCCCAGTGCAGTGTCTGCAGCAAACACAATTTGCTTGGAACTCACTCGCTCTCTGCTTTCCTTTCCATTTCTACTTTCTCTCCCCATTTCCCCTTAAAACACATCGTCAACAAATCGAAAACACTCACCCAACCACTTTAAATTTAACAACAGCCCTAAACATCACTCCTTCCTTTTCATTTGTCTCCGTACTAACAAAAATATTCAAGTCCAACTAACTAAACCCTCAACAACACATTAAACAAAACGGAGAAAGTTCTTCTTGTTCCTCATACACTCTAAATAACACTAATCCCATACTAGCTTCTTTCTTCAGCCACACACCACTACTAAAACACAGTTGTTCTAAAACACATTCCTTCTATACTCTATACAGTACATTGTACTTCTGTGTCCTTCATTCCATCGCCCGAGCCATTTGCATATTATTGCTCAGTTTTACTATAAAATATGTGTGTATGAACACACACATATATGTACATATATATATATTAATAATAATAATATTACTATTATCAAAATATCTGTGTGACACGAGTACAAGTGAAAAGCATGTTAGAGTTTCACCACACGATAATATTCTTATTATTCAATCCGACTTTTACTTGCTACTTAATGTGAACTGTATTTGTCACGCACACAAAATAGATTGCCATCAATACAATTCCGTGCTCAATTTTTCTTCGCTCGTTTCGTGAAGTGGATCTCTACTCCGTGTTTAGTACTCGCAAGGCTACGATATCTATACTTATATGCTTCGTACGACCGTCTCTTTGAGTACTTAGTACTAATTAGTTTAGTCAAACTACATACCTTCATACTTTCCTACTTAAATCTACTTAATTGTATTTACACACTCGACTAATATTATTATCTTCAATCCAATGGCACGTATGGTTTTCCACAAATGTCCAATTAAGCCGTGTTGCTCCTCATCTGCTCCTCAGATTCTTATTACTAGTATTAGTAGTACGGATAATACACATAGTGCTGCCTGTGGTGAGCCTGTTCAATTCATAGGCTGCTACTAATCAGTAGAAATCTACCAATGACTTTCTTCACAAGATTTCCATGACAGGCAATAATAGCACGGGCACATTTTCTTTACATTGGATACCTTATCACCAAATTAACGTTTCTCACTTCTACTACACGCTCACACCTAATAAACACTTTCACACATAACACATACCTCTACAAAAAACTATCACAACTAATTCCAAACATCATGTCGCTGGATGATCCTTTCATTGTCGTCAAAGAGTGAGTCATTCAATAATCTTCTAATTAACTAATCATTCATACATTTTTATTTTATATAATATGCATATGGCAATAAAATTTAAGCAATTATACACATATTTTCTGTTATTGTGTCATTTTTTTATGAAGAGCCTTGCAAGAAATTTGGTTTTTGCAACAATAAAAATGATCAGAAAATTGTCGGCTTTAAAAGAATTAAATAACAACCCTAGATTGAATACAAATATTTTTTTTTCATTTCAACCAAATTATGAACAACCTAACTACGTTTCATATTGTTATGCTCTGCCTACGTCATACATTACTACATTACCTATCCTTACCCAAAGTCACATGGTGGCTTATAATTGCACACTAGAAGCCGCGAATATACTGGAAGCCATGCATGAAACATAAACTTTTTAGTCACTTAGATAAGCTTCTAAGACACTTAGATAAGCTTCTAAGACACTTAGATAAGCTTCTAAGACACTTAGATAAGCTTCTAAGACACTTAGATAAGCT
>JAQFYB010003667.1:0-18685 GCA_034694085.1 Pogonognathellus longicornis | reverse complement strand
AATTATAGCTATGGTAACAACATTTAAACATGAAATGATTTTCATGAAGCATAATTCTACACTCTTACGTACTAACAGTCATATTTACTACAATTCAATAATAAATATCTACTATATGTATACAATACACAGATAACTTTATATTTCTGCTTTGTGATGTAGGATATTGTGTTTCTACTTTATACTTAATCTAATAAGTGATTTTGATTTGAATTGCAGTGATGAAATACCCGTATGTCTCCGTGTACCAAGTGCCATTGCTGAAGCGACGTCTAGGCAGCAGCTGACATCCCTCGCTCTCTTGGGTCAAGGTGAATTGAATAGTCTAATATTTTTCGATCCCACATAAATGTCAGAAGTGTTTAAATATATATATACATTCACTAATCCAAAATCCAAAGAATTATTAAATTACATTTTCGAATTTGACGAAGAAAATGACTTGACTTTGACATATAAATCGTTCTGGCCATAACTTTTATTCTTTGCGTGTTAATGTTTCCCCTGTAGCTACTGCTGTTCACTAATGTCAGTCATGTCTGAAGCAGTCACTTAATGTAAAGTGCCGAGGTCCTTAGTCCTTATTAGTCGTAGAAAATTACCTCAGTTGTAAATTGCTCTCTTTGTGTTTACTACAAACAAACTACAAACAATTAAATTATTATGTACGATGAGAGTTTGAAGGGCACTTGAGTTTCTTGCATGGTCTTCCATTTTACATACAAAACCACCTGGTTGCTAAATAGCTTCACATGTGGAAATCCTCTATGTTTGAAATGTAGAATTACATGTAAAATGTCAAGCTCATGCTAAAATTCCAAAATTGAATTGCTGGAAGCCATGTTCATGCCACCAAAAACACAGCTAGATGCACGGGACACATTGTGTTTTACCATTATTTTTGTTTTCTACGCTTAATTCTGTCTTCGTGTTCTGTGAAGCGAGTAATTAACTAGCGGGTGTTGAAAAAGGAGTTCACTACTCAAAATTCTGTACTCCACACATTTCGCTATTACACGCTTGCTGAATAATTATGTTTTCTACACTTGTGTACATGTCTTGAGGAAAGCAAGAAAGACTTGTTTCATTCCATGCAAACTCAGCATCAATTACAGTATTTTTTGGAGTAGCACTACATAGGAGAACCACTTATAACCAACTAATTGCAGCAGCATGGCTTTGTAAAAATAAATAAATGCTCATTTTGTTGTTTCCCTTGTGTGGTATGGGAAAAGACACGGGGATGCATCTGATGCGTGTAATGTGTAATACAGATAGCAGTTACAACCGCTCTGTATGTAAATGTGGACGCAACGATAGTTTTTTAAAAGGAATGCATGCGTAAAATATGCATAGCATATGTAATTCTTCAAGCAATGTTGGTAGTAGTTAAGTAGTCAAGTTTAACTTGAAAATAAAATGTAGAAAAACACAAGCAAGTACTGCAAGAGATGCGATGAGAGAAAGAGAGAGAGAGTCTAATAACAATAAGGGTGCTTTAAGCTAGAAATGGAACTATGGAACACACTATATTTGTATTTTTGGGCGTAGCAAATTGCTCTCGTAAATTATGCAGGGTGAGTAGAGTACACACATGAATATACATACCTTCATTCTAAGTAAGCGTTAAACAGTCAAAGAGAGACTAGACAACAACAACGACGAAGAGTTGTGTGTGTGATGCATAGGTATATATAAACACACTACACTCACACAAGACTGAAAAAATTCTGAAAGAGTGTGTTAAAAAGGAACGTAGTATGATTACAACAAAAAGCTGTTATAAGTCACCCAATGCAATGCTGTGTATACTAAAATGTGATGTAGGTGTAGTATTAGAAAGAAACTACTTTTAAAGTTCACACATGTGCTCGGTTCTCACCATGCGTGTTTGGAGTGTATATATAGATAGCTTCAGGTCAGAGGAAAAATGCCTTTCCTTCAGAGAACCCTGCATTCTTTAGAAATTCTAAGAGTAAATACCAAAGTAAATGCTCGTAATGTAATACTTTGTTGTTTATGGGCTAATGTGCATAATAATGTAATATATCTCAATATGTAATTCACTCGTTATAACTTTTACCCTGCAGTTTTATTGTAGTCGAGTCCTGTCAGCCGATTGTATTACAATTACAAAAGAATTTTATTACAGTCAAGTGCCATCAAGTCCTCAGCGTGCGTGTGCACCTAATTCTTCTTTCTGTCTGTTTACAAACATTCTGCACGTAACTTCCTTCATTTATACCAACTTATATAAACTGTGCTTTATTGTTTATCATATTTTTGTACAACTCATTACATTGGATACAATATTTGAACATACGTTCTGTTGTACAGACAGTACTACTACATTGTACCACAGTTCAATGTTCCTTAGTCAAAGTACAGATTAAAATTTCAGTGTACCATATAATATCGTGTTCGAGAATATTTTTAAAGGTACTCCTTTAAATTGTTTTATATTTACTCTATGTAAGAACGCTTTTGCAAGTTTCCATACTTATGTACATTGAAAAACATAGGAACACAATTTAGAATTATTTTTATAGCTCGCGTCTTAGTGCTTATGGTCTTGGTATGTCACTCGAACACTCTGGTGGCAAAGTTGTTTCCTGATTTGGTCATTCCGATTTATAAAATCAAATGAATTAGACTGAGCCTCTGGAGTCTGGAGTTGGTGAAATGAAATGTCTGCCCATTTAAGGTTGCATGGAGTGTGTTAAGATACGTAAGACTGGCCAGCTCTCGACTTAACTGGAACGGGTTTTTCTTTGCCTTGTGACAAGGAGCCATTCATTCATTCATAGCATCATAGTGAGAAACTGAAAGTAAGTCAGTCCTATTGAACGTAAAATGCCAACTGTGATCGTTGCACTCTTCTCCTTTATACACGTTCTTTCTCAAAGAGCGGAGAATGATCAGGATTGTGAATTGATGTTACTTTTGGTGTTCCGACATAGTTAGGTTTTACAACATGAGTGAGTTTAGTTGGTCACGCATTGGGAGAAATGTATTGAGGGAATGATGCTGCTGAATGCTCAATGTTATTTATTATCTATTTATTTTATTGAGGAGATGTGTTACACAAGCCCACACGGTTTGTAAAAAGATTTAGGAGTCTTTGTCGGCTATTTTAGTGTCACTGTAGTCGTAGTTTGACTTTGTCTATTGCTTCGGAAGGAAACGACGAGTAAAACACTGGCAGAACAATAATCTCAAAGAAAGAATGTACTTGCCTTGTCTGTCTGTCCGTATACAGAATGAAATGGTGGACTTTAGGTGTGATGTGAGCTTTAAAGTGTAATGTGATGTTCTGTGTGTACAAGTTTACACAGTCAGGTTCTTATGTTCTAATGTGCAGTCTACGTCGTCGTCTTCACATTATTACATATTGCTCACATGGAATTCTAAGACGCAAGGGTGTGTAGGTAGGTGCTCATCGTGTCTACATTCTACATGCGTTATATTGGTTCGAGGAATATGTGAATAGCGTTTAGACAAACGACGAGACATACTGTAACACTAACAAGCTGCATAATCCTACATACTCCCCACCCAAGTGTATAAAGTATTTATGGGATTTTGTATGTGTTTTCTTGTTTGAACTGTAGAATTCTGGAGTCATTCGTCGAGTGGAAGCGGAAAAGAGTTGATCAGCCCTTCGGATATTGAAATCGGCAAGAATTGTGTGTCTTCAGGTTTAGGAAGTCAATCCAGTTCAAGTCAAAACAGTCTTTGTGACGTCAACCGGAAGTGAGTGATTGGGTTTTACAATATTTATTTTCATCATTTCTATTAAAAACATTACTCCGATTGTGGAAAAATGTGTTTACACAAGTTTATATTATGTTACACCCAAGTACACGAACTACTAAAAATAGTATTGTTAAGGACCGAATGTCTCATATATCTCAAGTACTTTAGTTTAGTTAGTGAGTTATTGATTTTCCTTTATTTGTTTATCAGAGAATAATGTTTTATACAAGATAAATACTACAGGATTCATAACACACATAGGAAATTGGAGTATTGACAACAAAAATTAGTACACAGGGGTGCTGGTGTTGCCAGCCAGACGGGTTGCCTTGCATTTGCAAAGTGTGTAATGTGTATTGTGTATCTACCCAAGTATAGACTTCCTATGATATAAAACTTTGTTGTGGGTTGGCTAAGGATCCACATGACTCGATATGGCTCGTTCCCCCTGTTGCTGTGCACGTTCATTTCATAGTATTGTCTGATAGCGTTTAATGGAGTGATTTATGGGATATTAAGAGAGCTGATTTATGTGCAGGGCTTATTTTAACATTATTGTTAATGGGGGAGCTCAAGCTGAGGTAAAGCAAGGCAAGTCAATTCTCTATAAGTCAGGTACATATACCACTCACATTAGTTTGTGTACCAAACATGCCTTTGGCAGTCCCAATGCAGTTATTAGTATGGAAGCTATGTATATATAGAAGACACAAATGCGTTATACAACCACAATTATTAGGAAGAGTTATTATCAGCGTCCCTATCTTTTCCTTTTTTCAATGTTAAGCAGAAACAGTACACACTACCAGGGTGATGAGTTGATGATTATTCTGTGTAATTACCGTTACAACTTTAAGCTGTAAACATTTAGTATTTTCCACATTTAGTAAAAGTAAAACCAATATGTTGTATGAGTGTAACATTCATTCACTCTAACAGAGTTTTAGCCGTAGGACCTACCTTTTATACTCACATGCGTACTTTCATACTTCAAAAGCAGACATACTGTGCATAGAATACACAATGAGTCAGGTCCACATTACACGTAAAGAAATCTATTATTTACTGATTAGAAATCACATAGATAGATATATGCAGTAGCTATTCCAAGTATATGCAAATTATTGAGTTAATGGAGTGTGTATGTAGTCCACATACAGACTACATACACGCATTTAATATATATAATAGTGCTCGGAGATGTTGGTTTTGCATAAAGTCAAACAATTGTTGATGATAATGAGTATTTTGTAGTATAGAATTAACAGGTAAAGAAATTCCTTATATAAATAGAAGGTAGAGGCTATGTAAACACTTAACACTTACCCACTTACTTGTTAGCGTATAGTGTCACGACTGTTTACTATTGTGGTGGTAGTATTGGCATGTAAGTAGTACATGTGTAAACTCACAGAATTCAAGCTGAACTGTGTGCTGACGTTGACAGAATTCGTTGTTCATTGCAACAAGTAAACTGTCGTTGTAAATGCATGCCATCACTTGCATCTCTGAGGTTAGTCAGAAAAGTCGAGGATTTCGGAACATTGTGTTAAACAATGGTAATGTTTTTCTATGAAGTGGGGAATCAGTGCAGTAGGAAGTAAAATATCTTAATCGTTTTGTATTGTTTTTCAAAAAGTAAATAGGGTAGCTACGAAAATAGGATGAAACTTTTGGAGAGTGTGTGAGACAAGTTTATAGTGATTGAGTTTTTATTTGTGCCAGTTGTGTTTTTGTATTGGATTAATTGTTTGACTAAATGAAGCATTTGTTGAATTGTTGCGTTAGACCGTGTCGGCCTACAACCCTGGAGTTGGGCACGAATGGAGTGGGCGGTGTAGGCAGCGGAATTGCCACACCGCCACCAGTTCCTCCGAGATGGTCACGCTCTGCTTTACTTACCCCACTCTCTCTCCCATCCTCGGTCCAATCTACGCCTTCTGAAGTGCAATCAACTTTCTCCGAGAAAAGTGGGCGACCTGGGAAAAAGAAAAAGAGAAATTCGGGTGGAAATAAGGCAGAGTCCATTCATTACAAAGATACGGAAATCCTAGATCTTTTTAAAGGCGTAAGTTATTCAAGCTATACTAAAACACATTTCTGCTACACAATAACTTGCCAAATTGTCTTTTCATATAATATTGCACGTTTCTTTGATTTGCTGTGTAATAAAAT
Source organism: Pogonognathellus longicornis (assembly GCA_034694085.1). Lineage (NCBI taxonomy): Eukaryota > Metazoa > Arthropoda > Collembola > Entomobryomorpha > Tomoceridae > Pogonognathellus > Pogonognathellus longicornis. Next base: position 12,754 of record JAQFYB010003667.1, on the reverse strand, counting down.
TATTGTTTAAGTAGTGTTAACAGTTAATAAGAGGATCCATGACATAATGTGTACGAAGAATAATTTGCTTTTTCATCATTGCTGCGAAATGTGTAGTAGCTTTTTGCATTTTAAAATCGGGTCTTTTTATGTGTTTCTTAATTCTTATAATAATATTTGAAGTAATCAATGATTTGTTTTTTCATTGTAAAATAAAAGGTCTTATTTGGTTCAGTTTGGATTTGCTTGACTGTTTCTTGTAGTCTTCTGTCTCATGCGGTCTTATTGAGACTGTAAGTGTATTTGTGTAGCTTTGTGTTGCATTTTTGCTGTATACCACGATATTGCATTGTTTTTACTGTTTTTCTATTTGAGTTCCAAGGGAGCAATTTATCTCCGTTGAGGTCTTGTCTTGACTTTTGCCTTGTGGTCGTTTTGTGTGCGAATTTATTTCATTTATTTGTCTCGCTGCTGGTCTGGTTTGACTGGCTGCAGTTTTGTATGTACTTTATGTGTGTATTATGTGTGCATACTGTGCACAGTTCAGTTGAAATGGTTCTTTAGAGGAGTATGATATAAAATGAAATGAGTGTAGGATGTATGTTGTGACAATGTATAGAAATATTTATTTGTCTCGTGGGATCAAGTTTGGGTTATGTGAGGGATCTCTTCCCAACACTATGCTATATTATATATATATATTTAATACCTTCTTCGTATACTGCATTTGTGTGAAAGCAGCTAAACACTATAACTAAAAAAGTCTCTTAAAGAATATTATTATGCTTTTCTTATTAGTATCTTCAGTACAAGCTTAAAAAGTATATTATTATTTGTTTATTTCGTAAATATTTTTATTCCAGTTTAGTCAACATGCTCGTTCAAGTAAATTATTGCTAGTTTGCGCAGATACATTGCTATTATATTTTCTACTATGTTCTTTGTGCAGAATGAATGGCATTTCGTCTTATTATGTACAGATAAGTTTTAATCTTGTAATGTTTTATCTGCATGAATTTTTTGCGCTTTCCTTATATATATCCAAGGTAGCTAATCAATTTGTTATGTCAGAGTTTTGCCAATTTCGTAATTTGTACTGAGTTGAACAAGAAAGCAACTTTTTTTAACCTGATGATGTTGAGACGCCCCCATAGAGGTTTTATTGCGTAAGATATGTGTAGGTTTTGATAACTCTGCCATGTGGTAGTTAAACTTCTTTTTCTTCTGTGTGAGTGTATATAAAAGTTACATACTTTTATCCGAATTTGCTTTTCATGTACCATTATATGCTGTTAGTCAAAATAGTAATAAAATGCTTCACTCCTGATAATTTGTTTTTGGAGACTGACATTTTGTTCGCATGTCTGCCACATTCTTGTTAACTATTAAAGCATTATTTTATTTGTCCTGCTTTTAGAAGAAGACTTCGTATGATGACAAAGCAAGTGACTACGAAGACATTTGGTCTCCCAACCACGAACGCTCCCACACACCAAGGCTCTCAACATTCAAACCAGACTTGATTGCATCTTCCCGAGCATCAGATTTGGACAATAGTCACAACAATATTTACAATGGAAAAAGTCCACTACAAAATAACCCAGCACTTCGAAATGAAAACCAGTTTCAATCTCTCACCCTTGCCGTCAACAACATTAACAGCAAAGACGACGTGGACGTCATCGTTCAAAATAAAAATGTGCAAAATCACCGCTTAAGTTTCAATGGACAAAATTGTAATCAAATTCTGACGTCTGGTGTTGACAAGGTCAACACAGACAAGGGTGACAGCAAGGAAAGTCTGGACAAGAGTAATAACAAGAAAAACTCTGGACTTTACTCGGAGCCAGTGGATTCAATTGCATTTCGGCGACTTGGCAACCACCGACATTCCGAGCCGAACATTCGGTGGTCTCAGCCTCTGCTGTCTTTAGTCAAGGTTGAAATAGTTGGAGCAGACGAAAACGAGTGCAACACCACTGCAGTGTCTACAGACGTTGTAAATGAAAAGGGCGGAAGTGGACTCATTGCACAACACCAACATAATCAGCTCATGTCATCCAGTTTTCACGCTCAGATTCATCAACACCATCTTTTTAATCAGCATCACAGGAGCAGCTTGGCGAATGTTAACGTGAGCCCTAATGGAAACGGTGGCAGTGTTAGAAGTATTAATAATAACAATGGAAAACAAGTAGTCATCTTGAATAGAAATAGCAATGTAAGCATTCACAGCCAGAGAAATCATAGTCTAGCCTGTGCCAGTATGGACAATTTGTGTCACCTACGCGATTTGAAGAAGAGGGCGAAAAAATACAATTGTGGTGGTGAGAGTGGAGATGAGGAGCGGCCATTCAAGAAAGAAGCAACGGAAGCTCCGAAAGTACCAGGTAAGGAGATCTTAAACCAAGACACAAACAATAAATTCTATTCAGATGCCATAAATTAGCGAACAGGCGGACTTTTCATTATGAAATGAGTTTCCCATGTTACATGAGTCTGAGACTACTACCTTACATAGTAAACACTTGATTTGTGGTATACCCATTGTGAGTTATAGTTTTCCATATCATGTGTCTATATATTTTATTTTGTTTGCGACAGCTAAACCGAAGAAGCGGTCAGATTTGGACAAAGAGCGACGAGAAGAGAGAGAAATGCTAGATATTTCCAATAATAAATCCTGGCGGCTGGACAACTCTTGGGAGTTTGTCATGTGGGAAAAAGATGAAGAGCAAAGGCTTGCGGATGGCTCTCTAAAATTTCCCTTGAGCACCCCACCCAATTCACCTTTCCTTGTGGAAGAAGGAATGGTCAACGGATTCGGATTGGGACTGGGAATGGAAGGAGGACTGATTGTGAGACCAAATAGACCAACCGCCGAGAATAATTCTGGTTCTAATAGCCAAAATGAAGATTCCTTAAATTCCACTCATAAAACCAGCAGTGGATTCAACAGCAGCAATAGCAATATCAATAGATTTTCTCGCTATGATAATTTGGAAAGTGTACGAACGGAAGATGAGAACTCTGGAGATGAATTTCATACCGATGGAGATGTAGAAGAGAAAATATCATCGCCCTGGGATTCATCGAAGTGGGAACATTTACTAAGACTCGTGTCCGAATCCACTCAACAGTTGGATTCACTTCAGATGGCAGAAAATAACCTGAATAATCGCAGGAATCTCAATTTATTCCAGGGAGATAGAAGGTTTATTGCGGGACTGAAAGATATCGATGAAAAGCTACTTAGTACTGATTCGAGACAAAGAGTAAGTCTTAACCCCAAAAGTTTTGCACTTTCCTTCGGTATTCGGAATTCAGTATATATCATTGTAATGTTTTGCCCTATTTTTTCAGGTATCCAAAATATTAGAAGTTAGTGGTAATGTTGATAAAGCGAGTAAGGCCATATCGAGTGTCGTTCGGGAACTGTCGGATAAAGAAAACGGGTTTTTCGGACCAACACTAAAAAGTTTCATTTCTTGTACCATAGCTGCAAAGATCCAAGACCCACATGTAAGTTGGAGTGTCATTCAGATTCAAGTATTAATTAGATAAAGTACTAACGAATGAAGGGGGAGATTATTGGATTATTTCTTGTAAAATTTGCAGAAAGTGATGCGAAACGTTCGCCAGTTCATATCGGGGATGAAGAATTACTTAGTTGGAGTAAGTGGAGAAAGTATTGAGCTAAGAGCGGAAATTAAAAAGCAGACTGAAATTCTAAGCGACTGTGAATTTCTTAACATTGACGCGATTCTTGAAGAGGTTTTAGTCGATCTTGTAATCTCCCCATTAAATCTTCATATCCGTGGACTGATTGATGTTCATCATGCAAAGAGCGAAGAGCCACTAAAGTTGAGTAAATTGGGATCTGGTAGTCTAATGTGGAATGACAAAAACTCTGAAACGAAATGCCATCAAGGACAATCTCTCAGCCAGCAAGAACTTGCAAAGCAGGAAACTACAGACAAATTAAAGAAAATCTACGTTGGACTTGAGGATTCTGTGTCGCCTATCAAAAAGCTCGACAAATGGAACGAATTTGTATGCCAGGTGGGCCATTCTCCTTTTCAATTTCCTCAAAACAACTAAAATTATGTGGTCGAAACTCTTTGTATTTTGAATTCTATTGATACTGACCCAAAACTATTTTTGTATTGTATAGGTGCAAGACATGGAAAATTACTCTTCCGAGTCCTTTTTGCCTCTTTTGGCAGAAATGCTGGGCATAGTTTGCACTTCAAATCTACCATCACATGTTGATTACATGATTGGCCTACTTCCACATTCCCTTGCAGAGCAAAATAATTATTCTTTGTCTCTCCTCCAATCCGCTGTTTCTGCGCTCAGAGCAAAAAGTGACTGTAGGAAAGGCAGCTCAACGTTAACTTCTGTTCGTGTCATTGTTCCAGATGAGAGAAATGGTACACTCATAAGGTATGATGAATGTACTTGTAATTAAATCCAAACATGTTATTAACGCAGTGATATAAATCTGTGTGACACAAACACAACATATCGCTTATGTCTGTCTTCACAATATTAACATGTTTTATTGCCTGTAGAAAAATGGTCCCTGTGAGAGAGACGACAACTAATCGAGAGGTAGCCAAAATGGTAGCATCCAAATTAGGAATTGCAAATACTGGCGATTACATTCTAGTCAGAATAAAGAATGGCGAAGGTACATGAATTATAATTCTGTCCAATATAGAAACACATTATTTTTGTGAATAATAATAATAATAAATTTATTCTTTTGTGTACAGAAAAATTATGTCCTGAGGCTGAACTTGTATCGCAATTTGTTGAAGATAGTGCTACAGCTTTGGCTTACAAAAGGATTGATGCGAAAATCGGATGGCCGCAGAAAATCAGCTGAAGGCTACCCTTTTGTCCCATTGCTTCGTTTTACTAAAGATAAATTCCTTGTGGTTCTTGAGTATAGTTTCGAATTGAACAACCGCATAATATACAAATAATAAATGTGTGTCTATATCATTTAATCTTTACGATATAATATTATATTATTATAGTACCTAACCTATACTTATTATTCAACCGTTTATGTATTCATGAAAACTTGTAACTATCCGTGTAATTGTAGTTCTACAGATAGATATTATGGTACAATAGTAATTCCGAAGATGAAAAAGCATCACCACCCCTTGTGAGAATATTGCACCTTGTACACGCGAACTGGCGATGCTTCCAAACTTCAAGGACATGTTGATTCCATTTTAATTTTATGAATTCATCAGGATTTCAAACATTAGCGTGTACCGTCTTTGTTTACTTTGTTACCACTACCAGTATACAACTTCTAGATTACTAAATCAACTATATTAAACACTTACTATCTTTCAGGTATTATATTCAAGATAAATGTATCAAACTATCATTTTGTGACATAGGTAGGTGCCTGTAACTTATAGGGAACATTAACATTCAAACATATTTATGTGCAAGAGCCCTGTGATAATAATCATCATTATAGTAGTATTGAATGTGCACTAACATGCTACTTAAAAATTGAAAGTACTCTTTCGCATCCTGAAAAGGAGTTACGTTAAAAACAAGTTGTACTAACTATCAGATAATACAATTAATAGTTTATTTATACAGTTGCAATTACAAATGTGTGCACATTCATTCAAACCATTCAGTTGTGTATTTAATTATGGACATGCAACATACTACCTAGGTTAAAACGTTATATTTATTTATGGGTACATATCTTTATGACCATAACATAACATTTCTCATTTTTATTTGTTAACTTGCGTGGTATAAGTAGCTACTAGTATTCTGGGTTGTTCACATGATTTTTGTAACCTCTCTTGTGCAAATTGTCTCAAATGCTGTACTTTTTATCTACTACGAAACCAATTGTCTTGTGCTAAAGCTAAATAGACCTATCATTTGAAATGGATCTTTTTTATCTTTGTGACTATCTATTACAAAATAACAGTAATTATTGTGAGATTTAGTAATTTTAATTTACAAGTAATTCGGCCATGTTAGTTGTGCCTTGTCCTTTTGTGTTCAGCAGTTCATGCTTCATTTCAGGATATCAAAGTATTTCAGTTTTCTTTTTAATGTATGTTGACTCACGAATTTTTATTACCTGTGTAAAATATATATTTAATTTAGAAAGTGCATATAATAGAGCGTAAGTTACGTAAGATTTACTTAAAAGTGTGTACATATAGTGGTTAAGAATGCAGTTAAGAATGCTAGTTTGAGAAACACGTGAAAGTGAACTAATATTTATTAAAATACAGATAATTGTGCTCGAGTACCAGTCTCCTAGTCATTAAAACTCGTTTTTGTTGATTAAATTCACAGTGTAATATTATATATATTAAGATGAGTATCAGATATTCATGAATATTATACAGGCGATTGTTGTGTAAACCTCTCCGTTTAACGATATTAATATAATTGTAATACCTCTGAGTTCGTTGCGCGTCTATGTATTGCGTATGTAGTGGTTATCATGAAAAGTTTTATAATTATGGATATACTTATTAGCAAATAAAGTTTTCGTGCTGTATATATATATAAGTAATTAATGCGTTATACCTACAGCTCGAGTTCGAATTCGAACTTAAAGTAGAGTGTATGCTAAATATAATTACTAAATAAAATATATGATCATACGTATTCTAAAAAATCCAGACTTTCAATAAAGTTAAAAACTAAAACGCGTTTACGAAATCTGTGACTCATGTTTTGGAAAACTTGTTGTGGTATTTATTTGACACGGTGAAATACAAAACTTGTATTTTGCGAAAGTTATGGCATTTGAATATCAATACTTATTACAAGGGGAATGTAGTAGTGCATGTTACTTTCATACGAATAACTGTACGTACAAACATAAAAATGTGGGAAAATTGCTTTGGTTATAGGAAGAATAGGAGTGTACTGTGTACAAATATTATTAATATCATGCAGAAAATCACTTGGCTAGTTTGGAAATAAGCCACTCTTCGTTGAGTTCCTCTAATTCCCTGAGTTCGTACACACGGGTAAGGTCGATTTCTTTCTGCAGCGACAGTTTACTACCGGCATACATCATTTGCAACTCCGGGTTGCAATCACGGGGTGTAATGAAAATGAAACACAATGGGTACGATATTCTACCATCCGAATGCTCCATTCTGTACGAAAGAACAACATATCGAGGCTGGTGATCGGGCAGGGCTTCCACAAGCTCCTCAATCGTAATATCCTGCAAGTTAAAATATCCTTTCAACGCATTGCTCCCAGTTTGTCACGTATCGCATAAAAAGTAACCTGATATAAATTATTATGTTAGGTTTTATATATAGTTTGAGCGATAAGACCCTAACCTTCAACTAATTTATTTTTACAGCCTATTGAATATGAGATTATGTGCATAGAATATGACACAATTTAAACATGATACAGTTTAATCATGAAACAATTTAAATTATTACTATTACCTCTAGTTCCTCGGCCAATATTATTGTATGCTTTTCCCGATCAACTTTCACTGAAAATAATAAAAATTCATCCGAATCTTAAAATCCCATTATATATGTATAGTATAAATAGGTACTTCCCATTTAATTTTGAACAAAGTAAGTAAATTATTTTCGAATGACTCACTGATGACTGCAGAATTTTTGGTTAGATCCTTTCTGAAGCGAAAAGCTGTTAACAGTTTCTTCAGCTCAGGGTCAATGTCACAAACTTTCATATCTCCAGACTGTAAGCAATAAACATTACAATTATGTATAATATAGGGGTACAATTAAAATTGTATACAATATTGCAGGTACATGTAGGTATAAGGTACCCAAATCCATATTATATGCAAATAGATTATGCATCCCTTTACCCACATACATGTATAAAATTTATAGTACCAATGTAAAACATGTATATGTATATGCCATAACCACAGTTCAATATAAAATAAAATTATCATTACTAATTCATATAAATACTTCGGGTCCACAACAACATTATAGTTACATTAAAAAATTGGAGCAAAGTGTGCCAACTAAACTATTTCAATGTTTGAAATTGTACAGTTAAACAAGTCACAAATAAACTGAATTTTTGACGGCACACCCTTCACTTCACCCATTGAATCGTCGCTACTGTTGGTATCAAAATGCATAGTAAACGAAGGACTTACATTAAATTAGTATGACTATAAGTACCATACTTGATTGCTTGTTGTATCTGTATGGTTATGGTTTATTTTGTTTGTTAATAAAATTAATTTTTCATCCTTAATATGCAATGATGAATGAGTTTATAAACAAGTTTCCTCTAATATTCTGTTTCTGTCTTCTGTATTGTATATAGCTTCAACCTTTCTGGCGAATGTTTATGTGCATCTTATTTATGTATATGTGGATAATGTTGTTAACTTACCATGTTTGAAGAAATTAAATGTTGAAATGAACCAGAACAGAAATAAATGTCAAAATTTGCAAAAAAGATTGCATGCAAAGTGTAACGAAGAAGAAAAGTATTCAGCAACTGAACACGACTCAGAACAACCAACCACTCCCGTTGTGTTTGTCAACTGGACTGAAGTTTCCTCCTTGCATTTTGTAGTGGATGTTGAATCGTATGCAATATATACACTAGGTATACACGAATACACGTAATTGTGAACCAATCCAAGTAATGCAAAATGTAACCCCACTTCATCACGTTACTTCTCTACCACATACAAAAACAACTGTCTTCCTTCAACAGAATATCTGAAATAAACACAACATCCTACACAATTTATCTACTAAAATCACTCAACAAACTGCTCATCATCATCCGGTGCAGTGGTATTAAATTTATCATCATCAATGACCATGACATAGACATTAGGCATTATACAATACTAATACAATACATTGTACAATTACTATTTACTTAAAAATAAACTTAAAGATATATTATATTATTTATAAATATACGACAAAGGCGAAGATTGAAAGAGCACAACGCATTATTTTATTGCAGTTTGCAATCTCCTATGTGAGTACTTTACATACATATAAATATTTATTTCAAGCTAAGCTTCAATACATGGAAATATGTTGCATAAAAATCTTACAATAATCCTACGGACCTATCTAAGCCTATGAATACATGTTTTATCAAGGTGCATAAAAGGCTACGCAAACACCTGGGAAATCTTTAAGCACCTTTGTGTTTTATATTTGTAAAAGCGATAATAATTGTGTGTGTAATCATTAATAGTCAATGAAATGTATTATACGTATAATATGCAACAAGATTTTGTCTGAAACTGCATCTAATAATAATTTATTTTTAAAATTTGAAAGTACATTATTGTAATTAAAGCAACATTAACTTCACAAACGCGTTGTATTATATTCTGGCCATATTATCATCTGCTTCATACCTAAACCATTTCAAGTTGAGACAAACTTGGGAAAGTATAAAAGTTTTGTAAAGTAAAGTGAGGTTAGTTTCTGCGATGCCGTCTGCCAAAGATGCATAAATTCATTTTCCTTGAATCCCGGAAAGAATTGAAATGAAAGCGGTGAGTCGCTAAACTTGTGGAGATTGTCGTAAATTGTTGAAGCATTCAAATTTTGAATTTAATTGTCTTCCCATATTTGCAATTAGTGAAATTTAAGTGTATTTTTACAAAGGTCTTTACGAAACAATACAACAATGAGTAAAGCTCATCCTCCAGAATTGAAAAAGTAAGCTCATTTTTATTGTCATACCTAGTTAATATCATAAGAACAATAATGAATAAGAAGTAGTCGCTTTATGATAATATTTGATATTATGTAATATAATTAATATAATCAGAAGTATTTTGGAATCACTACAATAATATTGATTGTCTTTCTAAAATTTCAGGTTGATGGACAAAAGAGTTGCCAGTAAGTTCGATGTTCTTTTTTCTAATCCAAACATCAAATCATCATCATATTATGTCATACAGTCATCATTTGAATTTGTATATTATATTGATTAAGAATCCAATTTGTGAAACTTATTTAAGTGTATTATTGTATAAATATATAGTTGACCCAAATAAATTAGACACCTGAGAAGAGATAATTACATTGTCAAAATTCCAGTAGTTATTTGAAAATTTTATCTAAAACTATCAACATTATTTCTACGACAACTAAACGTCTGCCAGTTAACCTATCATTATTTCTCAGGTGTCTAATTTATTTGGGTCAACTATAATATTCGTGCATGAAGGTACTCGCCAAAAATCGCAGTTCAATTCGTAATTACTAAGTACTGCTCATTTCAACTCTTAAGTAAACTTATGTTCTGAGTATTCAGCCATCAGCCGTTTATAATTATATGCAGGAAATGTGCAGTACTGCAGTTACCTACTTAATGCAAAAGGTCCATTACTAGCAGTAGTGTCGATATGTGATATTTTTGCTGTTTTCATTTTTAGTGAAACTAAATGGTAACCGAGCCGTTAATGGAATTCTGCGTGGTTTTGACCCATTCATGAACATCGTAATGGACGAGACAATAGAGGAGTGTAAAGATGGTACCAAGAAAAATATAGGGATGGTGGTAAGCAGATATGACAATTGATTTATTTAGTTTGATTGATTCTTGTATTTATGCGAAACTTTAATATTTATTCTTTTTAAAGGTTATTCGTGGAAACAGTATCATCATGATGGAGGCGTTAGATCGAGTAAATTGACACAACCTAAATAATGTTCACTTTTTATAGACAGTCTTTATAAAATCCTATTATTTACAGTTTCAGATTTGAGGCAATAAACTTTTTTATTCTCTTTACATAAAATAGGTTGTAAGTGAATGATTATTGTAAGGCAAAAACATGCTATTTAAACTCTGTTATACCGAGTCAGAATAATTCGCAACATTAAATAGCAGAGTCACCAGCTGTACTGAACTGAATTAACACAAATTGTTTAATACTAATTGAGTAGGTCATTTCCAAAGTCTTTTAACAAAAATAATACAAATTATTGTACACATTGTTTTTTAAATGTCTAGTTTAACCAATAATATTAGCAGCATCATTGACTCAATCGAAATTGTTAAAAAAGGTTGTACAGAATTATTACAAGATGTGTAAAATAAGTAAAATAACTCATTCCATGTTTTGTATTCAAATAGCATTAGTGGCACAAATACCATATGTATAGTATTATGATTAATATTTTTCGCAATTTGCTGACGTATATTGTGTGCATATTTCGTCACGGGTCAGTTCACTGTATTGAGAATCAGCTCGAAGACCAGCACCATCCACAAGGTTATGTAGGTTACAATAATTTGTGCCGAAGTCAAGAACGGCAAAAAATATCCTTGAAGTTGAGAACCCCTATAAGTTAAAATCATAATTGAAATATTATTCAGGGAAAAGATCTAAATTAAATACACATTTGGTATGGTTTATATTACCAAAACGTTGCATCCATTTGTAGCTGTATTAGGATAAAAAGTGAATTCCAGATCATCAATATACCCAGCTTTAGGTGTTGTATGAATTCCTTTTATTACATTTCCAGTCACTGATTGGACCTGAGGGAAATCATGATTAAATATCAAACGCGTACATCTTCATAATTAGAAGCATTGATGTCTATATTTTTACTTACGGTGTATAAACATTTTTGCCCTGTTCCGCAAGTCTCATTAGTTTTCCACGTTTCCATCTGCCCAGCAATTTTGTTGGCTACTGAATTGCAGTCTTCCTTAAATGTCCTGAAATTATATAAAAAAAAAAATTTTATAATTATTGATAATTGGCATCATTTATTTGTATTTAAATAATTTTCTTTGTCCTTCAGAGTTTATTGATAATTAAATTAAGTAGGGATCGATCAGTAGTATTAAAGCCATTTACCATGTTATGTTGCAAGATGCATGTAAAGGGTACATGAAAAGCGTGGGATTGCGAAACAAACATGCAGCTGCAATGGAAAATAATAACACCAGAAGTACTGAAAAGGTTGCACAGCACTTCATTTTCCAACCCCACTTGTGGATACAACACTTATCCGATTTATCATTCGGCTCTCTTAGAATGACTTCGTGTAAAGGCTCAAATTCTTCTGGAGCAGCGTTTTGTTCCGACTGAGGAGGAGGAGGTTGTTCGAGAACTGTTTCTGTAAATATGAACGTTGATTTTATAAAGTACACTATTAGTCATAATATGAGATTGAGAATGGAATATATTTACAAAATAGACATGGCAATTACATACATATTGCATGTTATTCTATTCCTAAACACTAGTAGAACATACCAATGTAAAAAGCATACATTAAATTCTTTGTCTGGATTTTGCGTGTTAAAAAATTCCGGCTTTAGGTAAATCACCATTTTTGCTAGACTGGACAATACATGTTAATTAATTTCTGTGGACAATTCTTAATGATATTTATATCATTAAAATCCTAACCATAAACAACGTGGTCCCTTTTTAAATGTGTATAGTAGAATATAATGAGACAAATGAAAATATATCGCGATGTCTTCACAAAAAAGTAAATTGACAATTGAGACATGAACATTATAGTAGCAAACTCATTAATTCCTCTTTTAACCAAACACATCGCATTGTTATTTTGTTAGGAAAATTGATTTAATTTTTTATGCTTAACTCTATATTATGCTCTGATGCTACTCTCTACTCTGTCTAGACTTCTCTAGCTATTCTCTATTCACCATACCATTAGTCTATTTGTAATGCATCCTGTTACGTATTTTATAACATTTAATTATCAGT
>JAQFYB010003666.1:0-18686 GCA_034694085.1 Pogonognathellus longicornis | reverse complement strand
TAGGTAGGCAGCTATTATAAAATATGGGAAGGATGGGAATGCAGACAAACAAATACATTTTATATAGAACAAAGAAGAATATTCAGCATGTCTATACAATACACGGTCAAGCTGAAAAATCGAAAAGCTGAAAAATACGAAGCTGAACCGTACGCAAGCTGAAAAATCGGTAAGCTGAACTGTGCACCAAGCTGAACCGTACGGTCACCTTCTTTTATAACGTCAGCAAGATGTTGTATAAAATGTTGCGGTCTACCTACACAGTACATTTTTGTATCTGTGAACACAAAGTATGTTATATAAATTTTACATGAAAAAATTCCGTGCTTTTCGTGCAATGGTCAAAATGTTTGTGAGCCCATTGTCGGCATTGTCTTGTTTTACACAACTTCAAGTGGCGAAATAAGTTTCCTGTATTCAGATTATTATCTTTTTTGCATGATGAAATAGCATTCGAGACCCTAATTCTCTCTTAGTTCATTCATTTCATAATAAACTGGCTACATAAAGTCAATATTTCAAAGTGAATCCGTTTGTATATTATCAACAATTTAGCAAACTTGTTCAATTAATTAAAACTAACCAAAAAACAGACTTATTTGGTCTAATTAAAAAATGTTGGGTTTGGTATAAAAAATTGTCGGGCGATAATTAAATTATATACAGGCCTCACAATGTTGAAACTTCACCTTCACAACATTGATAAATAACATTTAAGTGTATGTGCCATTTTGCTTAATTCACGAAACTGAAATTTCATTACATGCAATTTATTTAAGTTTAGTGGGATACAGGTATGGTATGTTATTACAAAACGTTAATAACTCAATATATAATATTATGATTGTACGTATTTGTAAGCAAAACTTCTACATGCCACGATAAATATTTGTGGATAAATTTTACTTAAAAGTGTTTACCATATTTCAGATGTAATTCTTATTTGTAACATAATATGTATACATTTACTAGTAGTCTATTCACAAATTCAGTATGGTTATCACTAAATTATTCATAAGACATGTGGCATTGCTTCAGATCGGTATTTTTAGCGAAGGACAACTCTCAACACATGTATAATCGTTAATTTCGTTATAATACATATTATCAAATTGCAAAAGACACACAGTCCAATATATTTAATTATTTAGCATCCCCTAACATCTTTCTTGGAGTTCGGATAAATTCTTTCTAAATTTCCTAAATTCGTTCCAAAAATTATAAATCCGTTGTTTTGATACATTTGTTTCCAATTTGTTAAACTTAGATCCATAAATTATTCATATTGGTTCGAATGTTTTAATTTTGGAACGAAATTATAAAAATTCGAATACATTTATCTAAATTACAATAGTTTGGTTCAAATGTGCTCACCTGGTCCAAGTTTCATTATTTACACAACACAATTATTTGAATACGGCACTGAGCAACGATCTGGTGTATCCCCTATTAACCGCTTGAGTGGATAAGAGCGGAGCTGGTAAGGAGCGAAGCTGGGTCTGGTTTTGTGAGACTAATTACGTACACAATGTTTTCCAAATTTTTGAACTTTTATGGTAAAAGTAGCTATTTTCGAGATGGCAAACGTATTCTTGGGGGTGCACGTGCACCTCAGAGAAAAAATTTGGAAAAAAGTTTGTACATAATTAGTACACGTAACCAGTCATCCCCCACCTGTACAGACGGGACAGTGGATGGGAAATCCTTATTGACGCCTCCAACTACATTATGGGTAAATATTTTTTTACATTACATTTTACACAAAGTTAGTAGTATTATGTTTAACTACCTACTCAAATCAGATCCATTAATGCTTCTCCATTGTTTGAAACCTACTGGAAATGAATTTTAATTTCTGTAAATTCGATAGGTTTTAGGTATTGGCTATATATATGAACCAGACTTGTTCCCAGTCCAGATGTCTCATTCTTGTATAGTACCGCTTTCACATTTGAAATAATAGTGTTCATTGTATTTTATTAAAAGATTTGCCTACTGAAAGAAGTATTTTAATAAAACTCTACTGGAAATTCCGACAATACTCTTTCCCTTTATATTTTGGAATAATCAGGAAATCCAGACTGACCTCAAGGAATGTATTGAATCACGGATTTGGTGTTTGGGATCGACTATACAGTATTTCAAGCTAGTAAAATACCTCTCAAGCAAACATCAAAATATGAAATGCAGAACAAATTTCATCAGGTAGGAATTTTTATGTTGGGTCAGCAGTTGCGTATTCATAGAGGGTAAAGAGAGCTGAAATTTCCTTCCTTTCAATTTTCGGATTGTATACTAGATAAAATATGTCCCCCGAAATATCAAAAAGCAGGTCTATTGTCCACAACCTTTTGATACAAGCCCTCCCTGGTTGGTTTTGAGATGTTTGTACTCATAGGTTTTAACACTTTAATGAATTGATGCATACATCGCTTGAGATCCTGTTCGACATCCTGTTATTGTAGTTTACACAAAAACTTCACGTGAGATTAAAACTAATGAAAGCAGTCCTTCATAAAGCCAGTCCCATTTACTGTGCGAACAAACCAGGTAAAAATGTTTTTCTTTGTGGCAACGCGTTTGGTTGATACTCATACATGATGACTTGTTGTCAAAACGTTGAACACGGGGTAGTAGTATATTTATACAGGTATCAGAAATATATACGTTATATATTATTTATGCAACAAGAAATTATTTCAAACTATGTAGAGTTTTTTTAATTGTCATTTAAATGAATGGAAACCTTGTTAAATGAAATAAAATGATTTGCGAAAATGAATTGACAAATGCATTTAAAAATACATTTTTCATTTATTTTACAGCTCAAGTGCAGTGCATAGAAACAGGCTTCTATAACACGAAAAATACAAACTGCAGCATAATACAAACTCGCCAGTTGTTAAAAAGTAAATAAACATGTCTGAAATATTTAAAGAGTAAATTTTTGAAATTCACTAAGATCAAAATAATATTTAACACGAAATATTTGTGTAGTGCTTTTGAATGAATTCCTTCTGAAATGCAATAAAATGAAAAATGGTTAAATAAATGGAATGGTCCTACCTCTAGTGTGCACTAGCCGGTAGCACACGGTAAGCTACCGTAAGTGTTATAGTTAATATTTTAAAGCCATGTGGTTCTATGGATAGACACTGGTTACTCTTTTATATCAGATTGTACGAGTGCATAGAAATAAAAACGAATAATAAGTAATGCTCTTTCATGAGTCCACTTTATACATTTATAATAAAAATAGTACATAGTGGCCAACCTTGACGTTTGTAAAGCACGTTGATCGTCATTCTCAAGATTTTTTTTCGACAATACACCTTTCCTATATTTAATGAACTGGCATAGATTAACTAAGCCACTGAATACTATTGCGTGGTAAATATAAGTAAGGCAATAACCTAGTGAACAAGTTCTAGAGCTTTGTGGTAGAAAATGATTGTTTAAATATACCTGCATAAATTTAAACCTGCTAATCTGATATTCAATTTGGTTCTAATATTTTTGATATTCTATACTGCATTGTAGCATTCATACAACACGGATATATTATTATGTCTAGTAGTATTTTTCATGTAACAAGAAGGTCTATTGTTGGATACCTTGAAGCAATAATACTATTATATTATTAGGATGTGTAGGTCGATTTTCTTATGAGAGCATGAACATCTCACGATGCATGTTTGTCGTTTGTACATTTTTCCAGCTACACTGATACAATTGGTTCTGACCAACTTTAACCGTATTGACTCAATTACATAACGCTATTATGAACTTAATTGTAAATCATAATATTATTATTCGAATTCTTCTTTCCCAATATTTAATCTCTTTATACAACGTTGCTATGCACCTCCCACTTATGATCCTGGGTACGCGACTATTGTCGATCTTCTCTGTATTTCCATAATTTTCTATAGCATCACAACTTAAATATTACAAACAAACTCTTCGCAATGAGAATTCACTCAAGTCACCTAGGTAACTCTTTCAAAATAAATTGCAATAATTTAGAAAGGTCTGATTGCTTCCACATTTGCCTACAATATCTTTATATAATATGGATTAAGGAATTTGAAATTGATATCAACTATTTAGTTCCGGGCTTAATAATTTAAATATTACATATTTTTGTCAATGAGCGCACAGCATAGCTTTCATTTCAATCGTAAGTATATACCTACTCATGTCGACCAGGTATTATTTCAGTCATACAACTATTTCAAAAAAAGTTACAATAATTTTGCAATGATCATTAACGACGAGGGAAATAATTACTACCACTTTGTATTTAACGACAATAGTATTGCTAATAATAATAAACCCACTTTGAGTGAATTCAACATATAAAATGTGTGATCTAACTTGCATAAAAACTTGATGATCACTCCAACTTTTAAAATCCACATATATTTTTTTGCAAATACTAATTATGTAATCGCTTTCAACACTACTCATTATACTTATTATACTGACACATGCGTCACAGAAGTTGGAAAATCCTTACTGACGTGTACAACTACATTATGTGTAAAAATTTGAAAACATAGTTAGTATTATTTTTAGGCGTCTACTCAATCATAGCAGTGTCTGGAGAATTACCTGTATAATCTATATATAATATTAACACACGTTCAACGCTTTGACAACAAGTTATCATCGAGTATCAACCAAACGGCTTGGCACTGTTGCCACAAAGCAAAACATTTTTACCTGATTTGTTCACACAGTAAATGGGACTGGCTTTCAGAAGGAATGATTGCATTAGATTTAATCCCACGTGAAGTTTTATGTAAACTACAATAACAGGAAGTCGAACTGGATATTGCGCGATGTATGCATGTAAGTATCAATTTATTCAAGTTTAAAAATCTATGAGTACAAGCGACATTGTTCGCTCAAAACCAGACACTGAGAACGAAATTCGTCTCAAAAAATAAAATGGCACATATATATAATCGACTTACCGTCATTTAACATTTATTGCGTTTCTGCTACTGCATAAAGCAAAAATAATAATTTCTAAACTTTATCTCCCCATTAATTCCGTTACATTATTTTCGAAGCTGTGTTACCGCTGAACTGAGCTGTCGCTATTGACCTGAGATTACCAAAATGCCAGGTAAATATCTTTCTTCAACTTACATAAATTACTGTAACAAAATTGTTGCATTGTAACGGATTTCTTGGTATTACAATACAATTAAATGTAACAATGTAAGACGCAATAATAATTTAAATTATTTCTGTAATTGATTTAAAAATTATTTAGATTCAAGCAACTCGTGGGTGACTGTGGTTCACGATGAAGAGACGTGTGTGCAGGCACTCGTTTTGGCCAACTCCCTACGACGAGTCATCACAACTGCAAATATCGTCGTTCTTGTTACGAAAACACTGCATAAAGCTCTGACGTATGTAAACTAATTAATAATTTTAAATGATATTTAATATTCATAAAAGTACCTACGTAAATAAAGGACGCAAGTTTGTCTGCCTCATGTCAACTTTATATTTTCATGGTTTTCCCGAACTTAGCTTTTCGTTTAAATGTAATTCTCATAATTCACTCTTACGATCTTGTATATAGAAAATCTTTTCGTACCAAATGAAAATTCGTCAAAATTATTGATTAAGATGAAGCATTTAATTGCATGTTTAGAATTTTAGTCTCAGAAAAATGTATTAAATACCATCAATCATATAACAATAGTTTTTTTTGTTTTGTTGTTTTTTACACTTGTTAAAATACGTTTTCCTCAACTTTGCGAGTTAAATTCAATGCAAAAAATTAAAATGGTGTTATGACGTTTAAAATTAAAAAGTGGCACCTATTTCAGTTTTTTGTTGTTTAATATTCAGAAATAAAATATATGTATACTGAACATTTCGAGCCGATTTCAACCCAACTAAATAAAAAAAAATCCTCTTCACCTTAAAATTACAAATTGGCCCATTTCTAATGTTTTGTGACAAGTTATCTGGGATGACAAAATATAAAAATGAGCATGTATGCATTTTTTCACGTTAATAACAAGGTTTGATATCGTTGTCTTAATCATAAAAAACTACAACTTGACTTCCTGGGAAATCAAATTGTGCTTTTGGGAATGCATACATAACAGTACACGAGCCTTTTCATAATAGACCTGTTTTAAATGTTTTAAAAAAATTCCAGAACGCAATAAGCCAAAATATACTCCTTATGGGGAATAGAGGCGATTTTGTCTTTTTTTGCGTCACGCGCTACAGAAATTCCAAATTGGCAACAAAATTGACGGGACAGATTTTTAGAAAATGCACAGATGTATGTACTACACAGTCAAAATAATTCGATTTTTTTCACAAAATTTTAGAACTTCAAAAAAATGTTTTAAATTTTGAAAATTCATTTTTAACAAGAAAATTTAAATATTTCGAAAAACTAAACTTGGTGTTATAATACGTTATTTTATATGCCATTTCATTGGGCGCAGTTAGTTTTGCGAAATATTTAATTTTTCTTGGTAAAGATGAATTTTCAAAATTTAAAACATTTTTTTTGAAGTATCAAAATTGTGTGAAAAAAATTCGGACTATGTATGTTTTTCTAGCCGCTTAAGGGTAGGGCGGCCAGTTTAGCTCATTTCACCGTTTCTTAACTCATTTCGCTATAACTTCTGAACAGAAACTCGGTTTTAAATAAATTTTATTATTTTGTACAGCTGTATATTGTAGCTTTAATTTATACAACATACATTGTTTCGAAAAAATTGCAACTTCAAAAGTTACTACAATTTAAAATTACGCAATGTTGAAGCGGCAGTAAATTTTGAAATCACAAATTTTTCGAAAAAATTTAATATTTATAAATTAAAGTTATAATTTACAGCTGTGCAAAATTATCAAATTTATTGAAATCCGAGTTTCTGTTCAAAAGTTATAGCGAAATGAGTGAAAAAAACGGTGAAATGAGCAAAACTCGTCGCCTCTCTCCTTAAGCTTCAGAAAGCCGCGCAAGCCAAAAACTGTAAAAGCGGCTATTGGGAACTGTGGCTTCAATAAATTACTGTATATTATACAGTATATTTCCCCACCCACACAGATTCTCCGTTCACCAATAATTTGTCTCGCGTTACAACTTTATCATTTATTGAAATTTTCAAACTACTACCAATTTTTTTTCATGATTCAAAATTAATTCCATTAAATAACTTTATAGTACTGTTCTGAGCGAAGTGTTTGACGTGGTTATGAGTTTTGATGTCCCTCAACCCAACCCAGACTCTATAAAAACATTGAATGAGGGGAAGATATTTTCGTGGACTCTGACGATGTATAAGAAGTGTGTTTTGCTGGACCCATCTACCGTGGTAGGAATTTTAATTTCTTACTACACTCTTTTGAACAAAATTTTTCAAATGTCAAACAAATTTGCTACTGTTTGAATAATAATATTTTAAATATTCAAACTGACTACAAACATGAAAGAAGTATTGCAAAATTAAAGAAAGATAATTAAATGAAGTACCCACCACAATATCATTGAATTTTTTATTCAACAGTTATTAAAAAATTGTGATGAACTGTTTGAGAGTTTAAGTGAAATATCAAGTCTTCGAAGTTTTGCTTCGAACAGCACTGAAGGGATATCATATTTGGTGATTCTAAAACCAGATTTTAAAGATTTTCTTTGCTTGAAACACTTTCTTGGTTCTGGACCCACGGGTATGTATTTAATGTACAATATATCAGTCTCATTCGCAATCCATGAAAGTATGAGGCAAATAATAATACTACAAAATATAAAATTGAACAGCACAAAATTTGCCGTTTCTGGAGGTTTTAAGGAAAGCCTTTTCTAATACAGACAAGTTGAAAACTTTGGAAAATGGCATTATCAAAATGGTGGACTCAGCCCAAGAAACCACAACAATGTAAATAATTAAAATTATTTATCAATAAGTGTCCAGTCTATTACCGTATTAGGTAACTCTTTTGTTTATTTTATTGCTCTTACTTCACACCAGCCGTAGCTTCCAAATGGGGAATTAAAGTGGCGGTTGTAGCACAAAGTTATTTTATACCTTTTGATGGACACATATTATAATAAATGTTCTCAAATTAAAAATATATTGAGCATATAATTAATTCTGAGTATTTCTTTTAATATATATAATTGTATTGAATACATTATTCATTTTTAATGTAGGAACGACGCTGCTGTTAAAATGTGGAATTATGGCAGCAACAAACCTTGGCTAACTACCAAGTCATTTAACGACCAACGGAACATGGATATTGTAAGATTCGCTTTAACGATCGGACTGTACTATTGTAATTTTTAATTGTCTGAACATTTATTAAAACTTACATTTTAAATAACATGTAGAATCTATTTTGGATGACAATTTTTGCCAACGACGTTTTACCTGATATTTCAAAAGGAAAAGTAAGTCATGCCGTACGCCCAGTTAAATAAAATCAGGGAATCACGTTACCGAAAATTATAACATTTTTACAATTTGTAAAACTATAAACTAACATTTACATTTTTGCAGAATCCACTGAAAGTTTTTACATCAACCTTTGCTCATTTGAAAAACTATCCGTCACAAACGACTGGAATAAATAAATCACTCCATAATGAACTAAAGGATTCGATCGCAATTATCGGACAAAGTTGTCGTCTTCCAGGAGCGAATACCGTTGAGGAGTTTTGGGAGCTTTTGGAGTCAGGTGGAGACGGCATTACGTCGATCCCTTTGGAACGATTGGAAGAATATCAAGCAAGCGATCCTCGATTTACTTCAGTCAAAGCAGGATTTCTGAAATGCCCGATTGATGAATTCGACGCGAAGTTTTTTGGAATTAGCCCCCGGGAGGCGGCCTTCATGGATCCCCAACAGCGGTTGATGGTGGAGGTTGCGTGGGAGGCGGTTGAAGATGCAGCAATCGACCCCCTTACATTGAAGGGTAGCAATACAGGAGTTTTTTCTGGAGTGTGGACTCACGAGTATGAACGTCTGTTGACTGAGAACACAACGGGACGAGATTTCCACCACGTGGTTCTTGGAAATGCATTCAGTGCTACTTCTGCACGTGTCTCTTATTTCCTCGGACTGAATGGCCCGAATGTGGCGACAGAGTCGGGATGCTCCTCCTCAATGGTTGCATTGCATTTGGCATGTGACAGTTTAAGAAAAAGAGAAACTGATTTAGCATTAGCCACAGGTGTCAATTTATTAATCGATCACTTTCCGCACAGCGAAGTCTCTATTTTGGCCAAAGACGGTCATTGTAAAACATTTGATGAAAAGGCTGATGGATTTGCTCGTGCGGAAGGTGTGGTTGTTGTGGTTTTGAAAAGATTGTCGGATGCTGTCAGAGACGGAGATCGAATTATTTCCATTGTCAGAGGCTCTGCTTTGAGTAACGAAGGAACTACCAGCAGTTTTGGCACTCCCAGTAAATATTGTCAGGAACTGGCTATTAAAGATGCTTTGAAGGTCGCACGGGTCAAACCAGAAGATGTGGATTATGTAGAGGCTCATGGAACTGGAACGCCAATTGGCGACCCGATTGAATTTGCCGCAATTTCAGCAGGCTACAAAGCCCAAAGAGAAAAGCCTTTGATAATTGGCTCGGTAAAAACAAATACAGGTCACACTGAATCAGCTGCAGGCTTGGCGGGTTTGTTAAAGGTTAATTTGGCAATGCAGAAACAAATTATTCCTCCCCACAGGAATTTAGTCAACATTAATCCAAATATTGATTTAAATTTGCTTCCCGCACAAATTCCTTTAGAAAGTGTGAACTGGAAAAGATCTCTCCAAAGGAAACGTTTAGCTGGAGTCAGTTCGTTTGGAATCAGTGGAACAAATGTTCACGTTATTCTCCAGGAACCTCCAATAGTTTCAGAAATAGATTGCATGCGAACTCTTGAATATGACCCGACTTTTCATTTACTTGCTTTATCGGCCAAAACCTCAAATGCCTTAAAAGATTTGTCACAAAATTATATTACACATTTAAATAATCATCCGGAACTGTCACTTGCAGATATTTGTTACACAGCTAACGTTGGGCGCCAACATTTCAAACACCGCATAGGGTTAGTTGGCAAAGATCTTGCTGAAATGAAACAGAAATTAGAAAAGCCATCCATAGTAGCTGAAACATTCACAAATGAAAACCGTCGAACGGTTTTCTTGTTTACTGGTCAAGGCTCTCAATATCCTTCCATGGCAAAAACTTTGTATGAAACCAATCCCGTGTTTAGAAATGCATTAAATAATTGTAATGATTTATTACGACAAATATTCGGTATTTCCATAAACGAAACATTGTTCACAGCTGGTAATGATGCCAAATTGAATGAAACAATTTACAGTCAAACAGGGATTTTCTGTATTGAATATAGTCTACTAAAACTGTGGGAAAGTTTCGGTGTAAAACCGGATTATGTTTTGGGTCACAGTGTTGGCGAATTTGCTGCTTGTGTTGCTGCAGGAATCATGACTCTTGAAGAGGCTTTGACTCTTCTGGCTAAAAGAAGTCAATTGATACACGATTTGCACTCAGGTGGAATGCTAGCTGTTCGGACCAACGACCACAATGTTAAAAATCTTATTGAAACTTTTTGTTTAAACAATTCTGGTCATTGGTTGGACATTGCTGTTATTAATTCCCCAGAAGAAGTGGTTGTTGCGAGTAAACAATCAACACTGAAAAGTTTCTCGCAATTTTGCACAGATAACAATGTCAAAACTCAACATTTGGCTGCATCTCATGCATTTCATTCTCGAGATATGGAGGCGATGCTTAAATAATTTGGGGAAGCGGCAAACAAAATTAGTTTCAAACCTCCCGGTTGTAAATATGTTTCTGGTTCCACAGGCAAAATATTATACGCGGGAGATGTTGATTCCAAGTATTGGCAAATACATGCCAGACACACAGTAGATTTCACAAAAGGAATAAATTTAGTTCATGGCGAAGGTTGCAACGTTTTCATTGAGATTGGAGCTCATCCTATTTTACTCGCTTTAGGAATGTCCAATCTACCTCCACTTGAAACACAAAATTGTCTTTGGCTTCCCTCCATTCGCAGAAACGAAGATAATTGGATCACACTACTAAATAGTGTTTCCAAACTGTATGTAAATGGCGCGGACATTGATTGGAAAGGTTTCGAGTCATTTTTTAAAAGGGTCAAAGTCAGTTTGCCTCACTATCCTTTTCAAAGACAGAAATATTGGATTGAAAGCAAATCTGAGCCGAAGTCGAAACCTCTACATCCACTTTTAGGAAGAAAGGTTCCGTTGGCAGTTGTAAAGGATCATGTGTTCCAAAATGTTTTAAATTTGAACGACTTTTCATACTTGTTAGATCATCAAGTGGCAAATGTTGTCGTGTTGCCCGGTGCTGCTTTTCTTGAGATCATTTTAGCGGCAGGAAAGGAAGTTTTAAAGAATGAATTGAAAAATTCCTGTCTAGTGGTTGAGGATTTTGTCGTTGAGGCCCCACTTGAACTACAGGAGGATAAAATGTGTAAAATTCAAATTGTGGTTTCGGAAATTAAACAAAGCGACAGTTTATTTGTCCGCGTGTTTGTATACAAAAATTTGAATGGTTACAACGAAGAAAAGGGATGGAAAGTTTTTTCCAGCGCCAAAGTGTTTGTCAATCAATTGACAGAAGCGAGTGATAATCTGGCCGCTGCTAAAACGCGTTGCCTGGAAGAGGTTTTGTCAGAAGAGTTTTATGAAAAGACATCAGAGATTGGTATAAAGTTTGGACAAACTTTTCAGAGTATTAAGAAGATTTGGAAAGGGACTAATGAAATTATTGCAGAAATTCCAAGCCCCGTCAATGCTGGGAACATGAAGGAATACATTTTTCATCCGATTGTGCTGGATGCCATGATTCAATCAGTTGGGCTCAGCACCGGAGAAACAAGTTCCGATTTGTGTCTTCCAGTGGGTGTGAAATTGTTTTCAATGTTTAGCACTACAGATTCTAATTGTTACTTTGCACATGCGTATAAGGACAACACTAATATATTTGTCAATTTATTTGACGATAGGTATAATCTTTTGTGTACGATGAGTGATGTGTGTTTAGTTAAAACGTCAATAGGATCCTTTATGAATGCCATTTGTGCGCAGAAAAATCAATTGCCTGGCATATATCAAGAAATATGGCGCCCACGGTATTCGCATTTGCACGCACGTGTGGATAAATCTTTGCTTCCAGATTTTGAAATGATTCAATACCAAATTGATGAAAGGATGAAAGAGGCTAACATTTCATACGATACAATAAATCACTGCAATATAATTAGTGACAGGCTTATAGGAATTAGCATACTGATTACATTTCACGAATTAGGTTGGAGACCAAAAATGGGAAATCAAATTTCTGTCAGGACATTTATGAGCGATTATTTATTGTCATCGGTACATGAAATGCTTATTGAAAGGTTCATCACAATATTGCAAGAAGACGGTTATCTAACACGTATCACAGGCACTGATGAACCAGCATGGACAGTGTCAAAGCTTCCAATGTCCATTGATGATTTAAATATCCTTAAAGACGAGTTAGTCAAGGAAGCAATAAGTTTTGGGGAGTACGCTTGCGAAGTAGACATTACATTATATTGTAGACAGAAAATGTGTGATATTTTGCTTGGTAAAATCTCAGGAGTGGAAGTTCTTTTCGGAAATGAAAACCCAGATATTAGTCCCTTAGTAATATTTACTAAAGGCAAATCGGTGTCCATAGCCAATATGAGAGCAAGGCACTTTTTGGAATTTAAGTTTGAAAACATTAAAACACATGGGTCGGTTATAAGAATTTTGGAAATTGGCGCTGGTTCTGGCGGCACTTCAAAGGAAATCTTGAATGGTTTGCAAAGTAGGGGAATTCCATATCGATACACCTTTACAGATATTTCACAGGTCTTTTTAGACGATGCCAAAAATCATTTCAAAAATTACTCTAGCATTGAGTACAAAATTTTGAATATAGAAAAGGACCCGAAATCTCAAAATTTCATTCCTTATTCATATGATGTTATTGTTGCGGCCAATGTAATTCATGCGACCGAAAGTATAGCAAATTCTATTACAAATGTCAGGCAATTGTTAGCACCGTCTGGAACTCTGGTTATGCAAGAAATGTTAAAACCTGTTCGTTTGATTGATTTCGTTTACGGTTCAGTTGAAGGCTACTGGAAGTTTAAAGACTTTGACATAAGAACAAATCATCCATGCATCGACAAAACATCGTGGAATAAAATATTACTTCAAAATGGATTTAAATTTTCGCGTCTAATTTCCGAACAAAGCGATCAAAGTGCCATTATTATTGCCGAAGCAGGAGAAATAAGTCCAATCTATCTTCCTATTACTAGGAAGGGTATCGAAGAAAAAACTTCCATATGGCTTATATTTTCTGGGTTGGATTATACATTTTCAAATATTTTGAAAGCTCTGATTGAAAATAGCGGGGATAAAGCCATAGTAATTTCAGACAAAGCTATGGCTTTGGAAAGACGAGATTTTGATACACATTTTGTAGATTATTTAGAGGAAGAAAATATTTCCAAATTTCTGCGTTCAACGCAAGACTCATTTAGTGTAAAAGGTTTTGTCTTGCTTACTGGGTTGGATAAAACTGATTCACAAAAGGTTTGTCAAACATTTTTGTACATTACGAAACATTTTACAAATGCCAGTTCCATTTTCAAAGCTGTCGGTGCTACTCGTGGCGTTTATTGTATTGGGGATCAAGCTAATATGTTTCCCAGTCACTCGACCTTGTGGGGTCTTGGTAAATCTTTTCAAGTTGAACGTCAAGATTGTAAAAGTGTGTTAATTGATTTGGATCCAGACAACACCGATCCATTGTTGGAATCCCAACAGATTTTTGCAGAGATGTGGTGTCAGGAAGAAACTTTAGTTTCATACAGAAATAACAAACGTTATGTTCTCAGATTAGGTAACTTACAAACAATCAGCGCTCCTTCAGATTTACCAAATGGGCGATACGAAATTGTTATTCCTACAACAAACAAAATAAATGATATCACATACAAATCTCCCAAATCCATTGATTTGCAATCAGACGAAATTGAAATATGCGTTAAAGCATCCGCCCTTAATTTCAGAGACATTTTTACAATCCTTAAACCAGAGTCTTATTTTACGAAATTGGAAGCCGTTGGAACTGATGTCAGTGGCGTCGTATCTAAGGTAGGGGACTGTGTTTCAAAATATAAAATAGGGGATGAGGTTTTTGGAATTACTGAAAACAGCTCAATTGCAAGTCATGTAATTGTGAATGCGGGTCTTATGCTTCAAAAGCCAAAAGAATTCACATTTGCTGAAGCCTGTACGTTGCCCTCCGTGTTTCTCACGGCGTACCATTGTTTAGTCACCGTAGCAAAATTAAAATCAAATGAAACTATTTTGATTCACGTGGCATCGGGTGGTGTTGGTCTTGTTGCTATTCAACTGGCAAAGTCCTTAGGGCTTAATATCATAGCAACAGCCGGAAATAAAAGAAAACGAGCCTACCTAAAATCCTTAGGCATTAATCATGTTTTTCATTCGCGTGATTTATCATTTGGCGAAAATATAGATAAAGTCACTAACGGAAAAGGTGTAGATATGGTTTTAAATTCTTTGACAGGTCAAGGGTTTAAAGAAACCTCATTGAAGGCGTGTGCTAAAAATGCTCGATTTGTAGAAATGGGCAAAGTCAACATTTGGCAAAGTGAAGATGTAAAAAAATTACGTTCTGATGTAACGTACACACTTGTAAATTTAGAAGCAGTGGAATATTCAGAAATGGAAACATTGATGATTGCAATGAACGAAATTGTGTTAAACAAACAAATTACACCATTACCGTACACTAGGTTCTTTGCCTCGCAAATAAAAGATGCTTTGAATTATTTCGTGAAAGCTCAACATATTGGTAAAATTGTAGTGACTATGCCAGAAATTAAGGAAAGTCTGGGCAAGCAGTTCAATAGTGATCTATTGTTTAGCTACAACGGAACATATCTTGTGACTGGAGGATTAGGTGGAATTGGATTGGAAGTGGCGAAGTGGATGGTCAAATGTGGGGCAAGGCATATTGTTCTGGTGGGTAGAAATATCCCGAGTGAAAAAACTCAGCAGGTTTTAAAAATGTTAAGCTGTAAAGGAGTTCATCTTCTTACGCGACAGGTTGATGTTGGAAATTTCGAACAACTAGAAAACTTATTTGTTACTATCAAATCTGAAATGCCTCCTTTACGTGGAGTAATTCATTCTGCGGGAGCTTTATCTGACGGAATGATTAGAAATCAAACGTGGCAGAAATTTGAAACTGTATTCAACGCAAAGGTCAATGGAGGTTGGAATTTGCATAATCTCACAAAAGAGATGAATCTAGAACATTTTGTGTTGTTTTCATCAGTTGCAGCTCTGGTTGGTCCACCTGGACAGAGTAACCATAGTGCTGCCAACACGTTTTTAGATTCATTAACTTTCCACAGACATTCTTTAGGTTTGCCAGCTCAAACAATTAATTGGGGAGCTTGGAGTGAAGTTGGGGCAGCAACAAAAACCTCTTTCGGCAAAGAAGGAGCTTTGGGTGTTAAGCCGTTTTCTCCTTCGCAAGGAATAGCTGCATTGCAGTTTGCAATGAGTCAACCGATTGTTCAAGTAGCAGTTGTTCAAATGAATGTCAACGAATTCTGCAGTACAAATCCAATAGCGGTGTCATATTTCTCTGAGCTCCTTGACGATCGGGGTGATGATAAAGCAATATTAGGTGCGCAAGGGGAACAATTTTGGAGCGAAATTGAGGGCTTAAATGAGGAGGATAGATGTATGTGTATTAAAAAATATATTGAGACAATTATTAGGCAAACTTTGAAACTCCCTGAATCAGAAGCCATTGATGAACATCAAACGTTTTCTGAAATGGGTTTGGATTCACTAATGGCTGTAGAAATGAGAAATAAATTGCAGCAAATATTTGGAAAGCGTTTAACGCTAAATCCAACTTCATTGCTAGACTATCCTACTTTACAAGGGCTTAGCAAATATTTGGCTGAAATGACAATGAAAGTAGATTCGAATATTCCTACAAATGCGAGTACCGAAACGGAAATGAAAGCGGCAGTAAAACTTGCTTCAGTTGATTCGATATTACCGGACAATATTAGAGCTGTCGGCGAACCCATCAATCCGTCTAAAATAAAATCAATTTTGATAACGGGCGTTACTGGACATTTTGGACCTTATTTATTAAAACAATTGGTCGAAAAAGGCAATACACAAATATTTTGCTTAATTAGAGCTAAAAGCTTGGAACATGCAGAAAAGCGACTCAAGGAGAATCTAAAGAAATTTAATATTTGCATTTCTTTGACTTGTGTTCGCATTATTCTAGGAGATATCACGCAAACCCATTTAGGAATGAGCTCAGCTGAATATAAGAGTTTGGCTAGTGGCGTCGATGCTGTCTTCCATTGTGCTGTTAAGGCAAATCACATTGAACAGTACAAAGCATCTAAATCTGGAAAGGATATCCGCTCCGTAAATGTGTTAGGAACAATCAAGGTATTAGAGTTTGCGTCAGCTGTTAAAACAAAAAAAGTTGGCTTTGTCTCATCGTATACAGCCGCAAATGTCCTTAACAAAGATGGAATTGTCTCTGACGAGTTTCCCACTGAGGAAAATAATGGAGAAGGTTTAGCGTGTGGGTACGCACTTACAAAATTTGTATGTGAAAAGCTAATGAATCAAGCTATTAAAAGAGGCATTCCTTGCACTGTGCTTAGATTCCCAACATTAATTGGACACAGTGAATCGGGCCACTTCACAATTGACACAAACTTTATAATGAATTTCGTGTTTACTTCTGCTCGTTTAAAAGTGTTTGTTGACATTCCAGGTGGATGGAGTTCGGTGCCTGTAGACATTGCTGCTAAAATATCGGTTCACTTACTTTTTAATGATCATGCTGACATTGGATTGTACAATATTGTTGGCAATGAGCCAATGACTTCAAATGGGTACTTAAAAGTGGCCAAAGAATTTGGAATACCCCTTCGTTTTGTGAGTCAAACTGAATTTGTAGAAATATTGAACAAAGACAAGCATCCTTTATTGGATGTATTTAGGGAAGCAGTAAGAGGGATGGATATATTAGAAACTTTAAGAGGCGTTTCACCTGTTTTTAAATTAGCATTAGATGATAACAAGGCAATTTTCGTAATTAGCGATAAATTGCGTAAAGGAGTTCAAGGTATTGAAAATGAGATCCCATCCCCATTACAAACTATGCGAAATCAAATGAAATATGCCATCGATAGCGGAATATTTGACCAAATGGGAATTGAATATGAAAGATATTCATGAAATGCAGTTAGATAGATACATGGTTTTATTAATCGATTTGGCCCTACGCCTTTCACCATACATATTCACATAACAATTAATACCTAGTAATTCTTCAAATATCAATTATGCAAGGTTAACATTTTCAAGTACTTCACATTAATAAATAGCAGTTTCAAAATTTCAGCATGACTAAATTAAATTTGGTTATTAAAAACCATTCCACACTGTTAACATAACTAGAAAACAAATCCAAACATTCCACATCACTAATTGCCTAACGATTCCAAACTGCCAACTTTTAATATATTACACATCTCAACATTCCACATTATGTTATGAAATAACACTTCCAAAACCCGATCGAAATAAGAAATTTAAAAAGCTACATTTATATCCAAAGGCGTTTACTTACCTCTACTCGACCAATAGCAGAGCTTATGGAGAGATAAGGAATCGCCTTAGAATATAACCGTTGATTTAAACCATATCAATGTTGTGCTTCAAATTATTTTCCGATTACGATCTAAATATTCCTGTAATTATATAGAATTCGTAGAGCTATATATTGAAAGACTTGAAATGTCATCAATTTTGTAGTAAAATGAAAATAGAAAAATAGAAAACTAATTCAAGATTATTAAATTCATAATTAAATTTTGAATTTAAAATCTCACTTCACAATTGTTTATCCGTGCATATTAATTGATTGATCACAAACAAGCTATGATTAATGGCTGCCTAACAATATATAATGTTCTCCATAAGATTATTACGATATTGAGTAAGGCAACTATTGCTCATATTGTTAGCAGAAGACCATATGGAGCAGTTTTTAAAAACAACTCCACCAGAATAAACGTACTGTAATACAATAGGTAGCGTAGGTATAAGCTTGTCATCAAGTTCTCAAAACATTAAGCCTGAAATCTGATTGGGTTTTTGAGAATTTCTACTACTCCTTTAAGTTTATATAATGTGAATAGTCCAAAATTAAATTGATCATACACCTATATCAAAATATCGTTTCAGGGCCAGTTTTAGCAAAGGAGTATAATCAGGCGCGTAGGGAGGGGGGTTGCCCAGGTTGCTCGGGCAACCCCCAAATTATGACAGCTTACACTAGATATTATTGACATTTTGTGAAGAACAATATAATATATTAAATAATAAGTATTAATTAGTGATAATGTTTTCCTTTTTTCAATGTGATAAGACAAAATATATAATAAAAGACACATATAAGCCTGTATTGCTGGAACCAGCAAAATTTGAACTTCAATATTGTCT
>JAQFYB010003665.1:0-18688 GCA_034694085.1 Pogonognathellus longicornis | reverse complement strand
AGCTGTGTTGGTGAGCGGGTTGGCGACTGCCACCCCAGCTGAGAGTGTTGGTGTGAGGGGGGAGGGGAATCCTCACTTTGTAAATTGAGTGTGGGGAGGGTGTGGGCCTGTACTGCCGCCGAGCTATGTTACGGACACTAAAGTCATCTATAGAAAATGCATTGAAAATCGGCAGCTTGTCATCTGCTTAGAAAGTAAAATATAATTAATTAAAAATTAATTTTACATTAATTTTAACGATAAATATTTTTATTTAACATACAATGTAACCTTATGATATTAATTTGTTGTCATTTTTTAGGATTACCAATTACTGCTGGTATTAAAAAGACGATGAAGCCACATGGTAAAAGCAAAATCAGAAGCAGGAAGCAAAAGCATTTGAGCGATCCTGTCTCATCAAATCCGAAACAAAACTCGCTGGGAAAAAAATTGAAAAAATTGTCCAAACATGAAGCTAAGAGGTTTGAAAAATATTACTGGTTTAATTTTATGTTCTATTTTAATAGGTCATAAAAATATATATAAGTATATAGCTGAAGTATAATAGGGTGGAGCAAATTTAGAAAATACTAACAAAGTAAAAAAGCAGCATTACAGTTTGCACTGATTAACTGGATTATTAGTTTTTTTGTTTATTAATGTTACTTTTAATAGTTTTAATTGACTAAACCACAGAAAATTATTTATCTTCAGTTTTAGTGACAAACATATTTTCGAATACTATACCATAGTAAATGAGTTAGAAACAGATATAATTAATTTATAACTATATTTGAATTCTGGCCGCTGACCCTAGCTGAATTTAAATTTCATCCGTAAATAATTGGCCACTGCACTAGTTGAGAACATTTGCCAACTTTGCTACTATGACCCCTACCTTTCTTTTGTTGTATATTAGAAAATTACCACAAAATGTTAGTTTTTTTCTTACTGTATTTATTGTATTGATGTATCTAAAATCTAAACTGAAACATATTATGATATTTTCAGTGAATTAGACAAAGAAGTGAAAATGGAAGGTGATTCAGATGCTGATTTGGATTCTGATATTAAACAACGCCGTATATTTAACAAACAAAGAATGATAAAAAAAGTGAAAGCAAAATTGAAAAATGGGTGGTTTCATTTCCAATGTACCAGATGTGATATGACGTTTTTAGATTCGCAAATGTACATCCTGCACATGGAAGGCGTGCATGGTGACGATCCGGTCAACTGCAATAAATGTGGTGAAGAATTCCTGCGTCATCATTTACTACGTCGACATATGGAAATTGCACATCCCAATATTTTAAAGTGTGAACATTGTCCTTCTTTGCCAGAATTCAAAGATGTTTACGAGTATGAAATGCACCTGATGAGCCATACCGGAGAAATTCCTTACGAATGTAAAGAATGTCACGAAAAATTCTCCAATGCAAGAACTTATTGCGAACATGAGAAAACGTCTCTTTGTGCAATGCATCTACCAAAATTCAAGTGTGACTCGTGTGACGAAGTATTTACAGCTAAATGTTTTCTACTTATGCATTTGGCTGCTGATCACAAGACAGCCAAGCAAAATAGTGATGGTCGCTTTGAATGTTACATATGTGGCAATATTTTTAATAAGTTATTAGATTTTCAATCGCATTATCAAAAGCACACCGACGAGTATATTTATTGTTGTGACATTTGTGGCAGGGGTCTTAGATCGTTAGCCAATTTCATCACACATAGAAGAACTCATTTGGGTCAATGTCGAAATTACACCTGCCAATTTTGTGAAAAACAATTTAAATTGAAAGATTACCTCGTAGCTCATATTAAAGCAATTCATGTGGAAGAAAATGTGACGTGTGAAAAGTGTGGAAATATATTTCAAAATCCACGCAAGTTTAAGAGACACTTACCAGACTGTGGGAAATCATTTCCTTGTGAGATATGTGGAAAAATCTATGCCAGATTACTAACGCTTAAGGAACACATGGTCTTCCACACTAAGGGACGTGTAAAATGTGAATTATGCGATAAATTGTTTGTAGGTGAAAGAATGCTGAAGAGTCATATGAATACCGTACATTTAAAAAAACGTAATTTGTTAGTTTGTGAATTATGTGGAATTACTTTAAGCTCTAAACAGGGTTACAACCAACACTTAAGAAATCACAAGGATGAAAAAACATTCGAATGTCAAAGCTGTGTTGAAAAATTCAAATATTGTGGTCAG
Source organism: Pogonognathellus longicornis (assembly GCA_034694085.1). Classification (NCBI taxonomy): domain Eukaryota; kingdom Metazoa; phylum Arthropoda; class Collembola; order Entomobryomorpha; family Tomoceridae; genus Pogonognathellus; species Pogonognathellus longicornis. The sequence goes on along the minus strand of JAQFYB010003665.1, from coordinate 16,476 downwards.
TTGAAGGATCACAATAGACTCCTTCATGATGCACCATTACTACAATGTAAACATTGCGAGGCACAGTTTAAAACAAACAATGAAATTAGATACCATACTCAAACAGTTCACCAAGATTTAGAAAAGGGACCGTTTATATGTTCTGTTTGTGAAATGTGTTTTGACAATAAATCCGCAAGGTCCAGGCACAGAAAGAAAGCACACAAAGATTTGATAAAAAATATGAATAAAAAATGCCCCATTTGTGGCAAAGTCATAGTCTTCCGTCTCAAAAAACATTTGCAACTGCATGAACGAGACAAGAATGGGCTATTTCAATGTGATTTGTGCGATAGGAGATTCCTAAGAGAACAGAGTTTGCGAGTACATAAAGGCAAGGATCACAAACCAATCCAATAAAATAGTTAATTTAACTAATTATATAAATTACTATATGATTGTAGTTATTCAATTTTGATATCAATAAATCCTCAGCAACTGATGTTATATAATACCGTGTGTCTCACGTATCTTTTGTGGCATTCAATACATGGGTAGTCCTTTCGCTTTGCTATGCCTGATGAAATTTGAAATTCGCTGGCCTCCAACGCCAGCGAATTTGACGTAATTTTCATTAATTTTACTTTTACATTGAAAAATCTATGGGTGAAAAACTAGTCAAAATGCAAAAAAAACTTATTTGAGGGTGGGGATTGAGTCCCTAAGACCCCCACTAAATGCGCCACTGCTCCTACGAGCTCCTTGGGCAGTTCCCATAAGGGACATTGTTTAGTATTCCTACGGGTAATTGAAATACGGTACTATCCTACACTTCTGAATATTCCCGTTAGCTGTTTCATGAATATCTTAAAAATATTTTTATTTAACTGATTTTATTATTTTAACATGAATCTGTATATACTGAGTGTCCTCTGACATTATTGAGAAGAGTTACCTACTGCTTTTGTTTAACGGGGTAAGGAAAGTGCGGAGGGAGACGATATTTTAGTTAGTGTAGAGAAAGTTGGAATGTTTACGGTGTAAAAAATTTGAAGTCAGTCTCAGTACTACACTAAATACATACCCGAACCCAAAGCCGAGGTGGCAAAATAAATCATTTGTAAAATGCGCATAGGTGATTATGCCTACACATTTGTTTTAATTAATTTGGAAACCCCAGGTTCAACAGGGGTTTCCCTGTTGAACCTGGGGTTGAACCTGGTTGAACCAACACCCATAAGACAAAAGGTAGTTGAGGGACGAAATGGGACTATATACAGGTAGTTGCTGTCAGGGGCGTATCCAGTTCACACATTTGAGGGCTTGAGCAAAGATTTGTTATAAAAGTCAATTTTTCGCGCCCAGCGCGATTTTTTTTTTGAAAGTTTGGCCCAAATTTAGGTCAAAAACAATAAAAATTGCAATAAAATCTGAACAAATTTTAAGCATAAAAAATGCAGGGCTGAGCAAGTTAGTACATTTTTTAGCTTCAATTTTCAATTGCCAAGAAAACAATTATTTTCATTTAATGGGAAACAGCTTCCTTTATTCAACCAATTACAACGGACTACCTAATAATATAATTTAATACATGTATCTATTTCAACAAGTTTGCCCAACCTTACAATCTCAATAATAGTTTTATATTTTTAGTATATTTTTGCTATTTAGCTTAAGAAATGGTAAATCCACCATCGATCATTAAATTCACGCCTGTCATCATTGTAGTCAAATCAGACAAGGCGAATAAAATCGTGTTGACCACATCATCCATCGGAATCAAACCGTTCCCAATTGCCGATTTCGGTTTAGCCACTGCAGCGTATTCTTCCAAATTGTTGCAATTCAATTGTGGACTTTGCTTTACTAAATCTGTGAGCATATCAGTTGCAACGCCCCCCGGGTTTACAGTGTTCACACGAATTTTGTGTTGGCCCAACTCTAGGGCCATGCATCGGTTTAACATCTCTAGGGCAGCTTTTGTACAGCAATAAGCTGGAATCGGAAGGAGACCCTTCTTTGCTGCCTATATTATTTAGTGTCAAAAAATAAAGAGGATTTACTTTTTATTTTGTACAATTGTAGGTATACTTCATTTAAAAATTGAATGAATCAATGCATTACCACTGAAGAAACGTTGACAATGGATCCGCCTTTTCCATTTTCGATCATTTTCTTGACAACCACTTGACTTATATTGATAACAGCTTTAAGGTTAACATTTAGTTGTCTACATAATAATACAACATTTTTATTTCAAGAAATGAATAGGCTTACGGTACAAATCAAGGCCGTACACACGTATATCAATTTCGGAAAAAGCAAAATCCTGAATTGATTTTCAAATAGTGAAGTAATGTAAATATAAATTATGGCCTCTACACAAGAAATCGAACAGACATGCATCCAATATCCTGCATGGATCCAACTAGCTAACTATTCATGCGGGTTGCATAGGTAGTTGCTATAATTTACGTCTAAATGAATGAAATAGCCCGTATAATTGAGCCATTTTGAATCAAAAGCAAAACAAATTGGCAAGGAATAAATTTTCCATTATTTTGTACTTTTATAGCAAAATAATCTTTTTTTTCGATGTTCGATGGAGAAAATTACATGTTTGCCCCTCCCCCGCATACGGCCTTGGTGAAAATAAATAAAGCGATTTTCTCACGTGTCTAAATCTTCTTCGTTAATGTTATGGAAGTCAGAGCCAATGAGTACTCCTGCATTGTTAACAAGAAAATCAACTGGACCAATTTTGGACACAGCTTCTCGAGTATTCTTCCAGTCATTTAGGTCTACACAAATTGTTGCTATATTTGGACAATGTGTCTTCAAACTCGCCAAATTATCTTTATTTCGAGATAGAGCGTAGATACTCGCTCCATATTCATGTAAACGAATAACTGTCGCCTTTCCAATTCCTGGGTTAAAATTAAAGATCTCATTTTTATATTGATTATTATTAGAGTGATTGGAGTATTGGAGTCTCACATATACATGCAATCAGTCTCAATAATCGACTGAAAATGAAGGCAATTTTTGATTGAAAATTATATTATAGATTCATCAAATACAATTGATGTTTCTACACAATGCATGGAAATAATGAAAAATATAATTACAATGGAATACCTCGTCCTGCACCAGTGACCAAAACCGTTTTGTTTTTAAAAGACGATGACAAAGACATTTTTCACTGCGCTTGAATCTTTAATTAGTTTCAAAACTTCCTTTTCAACGGAAATTCAGTAGGTACTATATTAATCTATATCATAATAGAAAATTAAATGCAACAATAGCTTATAGTTAAAATCTTAATTTGAGAATGCTCTTGTTTCATTCGCTTCTTCTATAACACTGATTGACTGACACTGAATTGTGCAGTATTTATTTGGACAATATTTATAATCTTGTTATTACTAGAAATACTTCGCATATAATATTTTAGCTAAACATTTAATAAAAATTTCTATTATATACTGCCTATATACTATATATTATACTACGATTGCCATTGTATAAAATATACTTGTGGTCTTGCCTGAGGATGGGAATGCATGTGTAATGTTTTGTGTGAAAAATGTAATTGCACACTTGTTTAGGAAAAATTATTATAGACATTATATAATTTGGCAAACCATTGTTGTCTGCATAGTTTGTGTTTGGTAACTCAGATGAATATTCCAAATTAATGCACCATAGGCTAACACGCGACGTACTGAAACTACTACATTATTGCAGTTTCTCAACTTTGTTTTAAAAATAATCAATGTTCCCTTCAAGGCGCGTAACAAGGGGGTGGGTGCACAGGGTGCACCCCCCAGAATGCTCAAAATATAGGTTATTTTGTCATAAACATACAAAAAATTCGCTCCAGACACGATTTTCATGCTTTTAAGTTGATTTTAACCTAATTAACAAGCGCTGTTATGGACTAAATTATATTGTAGGTATTTTCAAATTTTGCTCTCCCAGTATTTAATTTCCGTGTACAACCTGGCTGTGCACCCCCAACTTATGATCCTGGGCACGCGCCTGTTCCCTTCCATCCGGCAACTTGGGATTTTTTGTATGTCACAAAAGTATCTAGTATCAGTTATGTAGTTATGTATCAGAATTGATACATATTGTCTTCAAGAAATCGCTCTGTCTGTCTGTCTGTCTGGATGTATGCGCCATAACTCAAGAACGGATGAACCAAATTGGTTCAAACTTGGCATATGTTATCTGGAGGTTCCAAAGAAGGTGTCAGTCAAAAATGGGGTCTATAGGGTACATCGTTCGTGACCTAGGTCACAAATACGGGGAGTAGTTGCGTGTGTAGCTGCATAAACGATGGGAGAAGCGGAGAGTAGTAGAAGGCAGTAGTAGCAGTGCAGTGCAAGTGCGTGGAGAGGAGACGATGGGAGAAAGCTAGGAAAGGGTAGGGGGTTTTAGCAAGGATGTTGTCGCACCCAGCGCGCGCAAGGATGCGGATGTTGTCGCACCCTGCGCGCGCAAGGATGTGGATGTTGTCGCACCCAGCGCGCGCAAGGATGTGGATGTTGTCGCACCCAGCGCGCGCAAGGATGTTGTTGCATGCGTGTTTTTGGTGGTGTGTGTGTGTGGGGGGGGGGGGAGATTTTGGTATTTACAGTACTTCTTCTGATACATAGTTATACCCGTTTGCAATGGTTTATTTGAAGTTTGTATACCAAAATTTGAATGTTTTTTAAAACCAAAATCCGAAGCAAAAATTTGTCTCCAGTGTATTAAGAGTGTGACCACTGACCACATTTGTAGTCGTTATCCAGGGTTTCGGTCGAAGCCAACTACAATTGCACTACGCCATGTAATAATAGTAACTCGGGGCCTTCGAAATGCTGCTACTACAAAAATGTAGTTAATTGCGAAATTTACATGGGACTACCAGAGCCGTAGCCAGGATTTGGTTTGGGGGGGCAAACTCAAAACATGAGTTGTAAATGAGCTGATTTTCGCGCGAAGCGCGAAAAATTTAAGCATATTTGGGCAAAAATGACCATAAAATACACAAAATTCGCGCGTAGCGCAAACCTATTTTGTCTGCATTTCGGGGGGGGGGGGCAAGGGGGCAATTGGCTACGCCAGTGGAGACTACAAATACGTTGGTATACAACGTAACTTTTTAGGTTTGGTATGTCATGTCCCGCGTTAAGAAATTGGGGTAACATTATAATTACTATTTAATACAATTGTTATTGAATCGCCATAAGACAAAATATATTTTCGCTTTTCAGCTATCGTGCAGTTAATAAGTCAAGATGATGTGTTTATTACAGTCATAACAATATAGAGCCGTAATTAAATAGTCATTTAATAAAGTTTATTATTTTCCTTATTGTCTAGATACTGACATAATGATTCCACATTTGATATACACCAACACCAACTCCACAAACAGGGTTGCCAGATATACTCAAATCATGAGTATTTTACTCAAATTGAGCCACATCCTCAAAATTCTCATGAGAATGCCAAAATACTCAAATCATACTCAAATGTACTCAAAAGTCTTCAAAATATCAAAATCCATGGTATTTTCAAGTAAAAATTGGCATAATTTTTTATTATTTTCCATTTTCATTTATCCTTTTTACTAAATCTTTCCAAATATTACGTATTTGTGCATGTTTTTTAAAGTTTAAATACAATATTTCGTCAAATTTTGTCACATTTGTAAAGCATACTCAAATTTCATACTTAGATTCTGGCAACCCTGACCACAAATCATGACTCATTGATGGAGTAGGCATAATCTGTAGTGAGGTATTCACTCTATCTGTAGGTACCCATATCAATATAATATAAAAATAAGCAACCTAATAAATGGACGTGCTCCCCATGATCTATACGTTGAAAATAGTTATACCTAATATTATTATCTCAAGATTTTATTTCGCGTGATGCAAAAGCCTACGCCTCTTTATTATGGGTTCCGTTTTAGCTGCATTTGTAATAATTTGTATTACATTAGCTTGGGATGCAGATGCAGGCGCGTAGGGAGAGGGGTTGCCCTGGTTGCCCGGGTAACCCCTAAAATTTGACAGCTTACACTAGATATTTTAGACATTTTGTGTAAAACTCATGCAAAATATACTAAATGTGCAATATACACAACGGAATCGGGTAATTAATGTGATATACATATTTGATGACAAGGTTTCTCTTCCTTAAAGTATTTTATTGCATTTTTAAGGTATTTGTTTTTGGATATTGTTCACTTGGGCAACCCCTAACTTTCAATCCTGGCTACGCGCCTGACCCATATATCCTATATATAGGTACGATGAGTCTAAGTGTGGAATTGGGGAAAACAATTTGCCCAATAAGAACTGTAGATGGGTCAAAGGAATGTTGCAGACACAACCGGAAATGGTCTATGTAAGAAATCTGTGTGAAAAACATCCAGCGAGTATCAAATGGGAATGGATAGCCACATTATTATACGGAGGATGATTTTCTCCACATGACATAGAATAAGATATATATATATATACGACACGCCTTGGTCGATGTCCAAATGCAAGTAAAGATGCACGCAAAATAAACTTCATTGACTTCATGAAAAATCATCCTGATTACATGCGACCAAAAAAACCAAAAGTTTGTAGAAAGTTTTAGGCTGTTACAGTAGTAGCCTCCAGATGGGTGTTACCCGCCCTTATGCAGATACCTTAGCGCACAAAAACCAAGGTGCATTCTTAGTAGTTTATAAACAATATTGATTTGGGACATTTTTGAAGGTTAAAACTCCCCGACTTGTATGGGGAAGGGGAAGAGGTGAATAAGCAGTTTTCATATAGTACTGCGACAACAGCACAGCAAACGCCCGACCCGACTATGCTAAAGACTTTAAGAATCGACCTAAAATAAAAATTACCCCAAAGTCTTAGATAACAGTTAAGTCTTGTGACATCAGCCCCCTAATTCTTGGGGACTGATGTTCTAAATTTAATCAAATACTTTTAAGTCACTTCGAATTTGGGGCCTAATATCTTTGGTATTGTTCAACCAATTTCGTTGAAATTTTGACACAATGCAGAAATGTTATTGACGATGGTGTCCTAAAAGTTTCAAAGCCTAGGAAAATTTCCATTCTAACCTTAGTTTTGCCCTTGGCCCTGTATTGTCATTTCTAATAAATATTGAATATATCTCGCCATAAAATGTTAAAATCGTGAACTTTTTCGAGCTACGCGCAATTTTGACGTATTTTAGGTTTACTTTCTCAAATTGGCTCCATTTTTTATCTACTAGCGCAAAAAATTAACATTTTTTCCTCTCAAATTGGCGTGTTGCGGAACTCTTCCACCAATTGTGGGTGGTTACCTAGCTTGCGGGGCGGGTTACTTACGTGCGGGTAGCGGGCTACTTCCCTGGCGGGTTACTTCGCTTGTTAATTCGCGGGTGGCGGGCTATTTCGATGAGCCCATGAAGTTTAAACTCTTCCGAATGTGAAAGACACGTGAAACTCACAAAAAGTAAATCACATGCTTCTTCTGTATTGCCGCGAGATGATAATGTATACAATATTATTTCTATGTAGGTATTTAACATTTAATTTTTCTACCTTTCGCATAAAAAATTGAGCAGTGATCAATTCAGTCTATTTTTTTAATACTTTGAAACGTTTCAACAAGAAAAAGTATGAAGTATGATCAAACATACGGCATAACAAGAGAGAAATTAGAAATCGAAACATGTATTTGGTCTACTTAAAAGTGAAAACCCTTTAGACAATCACCATTTGACATTCCACACTTCAGCCCAGTCTTCACGTTTTGCTTCGAATGATGAGTAAACATTGCTCAAAATCAATCTTTTGTATTGTCAGTCTTATTTTTTTTCTTCTTTTCTTCAGCATTTGTGTCATTCCGCTAAGAGCCGAAAATATTAAAAATGTAAATGTTTTCTATTCTAATTTTAACAGCGGGTCCGATTCAACTGACTGATATCCCTGATGACAGTTCCAGAAGTTCGTTAAAACAACTAACTGAACTAACCAGTATAATACATTGATTATGGAGTGTCAAACACTACGAACTACAAAATGTGAACTGTGTTTACGGCCCACAGAGAAATTATCGACTGAAAATAGATGCTGGCAACCAAAAATTGCAGATGTTTATATCACTTATTTAAAACCAAAATTAGCGACAACTGCAGCTTCAGTTAATTGGACGAGTTTAGCAAAGAGAAGCACGTTTTATTATTGCCAATTTTGTTCTGATTGTATTAGAGCTGGTCAGAAACTAACATCAATGAAAGACCAACTGAAAGCTCTTGAATTAGCGATTCAAAATTTTGTTCAAAACCTTTCCGAAGAAATTTTAAAATACCGGGATGAATTAGATACAAGGTGAGGTTGTCAACCTCTAATGTCAATAGATAGACGTTTTCATTAGGTATTACAAAATTGGAAGAACTTGGAACTATCCCACGGACAGTGTACAGTGGTTTTCGTCTTATTATCGTCGTAATTCAAAAACTTCTCAAAATGTGGAAAATTGTAACCGGGCGAGTTGTATCACTGTCTAGTCTACACACTTCCGAGATTGTCCACGGACATTAAACTCTCTTCTTTTCTTAGTTCAGTTTTACTAACCAAAATCAGTGAGAGTGTGTGCCTGATTCGTCATTCAATACATGAAGAAAGAGAGCTGACCAATTGTTGATGCATAGAAGTTGTGTAGTTAATCGGTTGGCCGGTTACAGATCTCCACTTTTTATGTTTTCAGTTTTTGAATTGGAACCTGGAAGTTCTTCGAATTTTGTAATAATGAAAACGTGTGTTGGTTTTTCTCGTCCGATTTCGATTAAAATGCTGATTGGTTAATTTATTAATGGATTAATTAATTGTAAATGAATTTTTTCTAGCCTGTATAAGTCAGCTGATTCAATCTCACCGAATCTTGAGCAGTTTTCAAATTATTCAGGATATGAGATTGAGATAAAGAATAAAGACAAAATCGTCATAGAGGAGGTGGACATCTATTCAAATGACGCAAGTTCTGGCGTGGGAGATTTTCACTGTGAATTAATTAAAGAAGAACCTCAAGTTAAACAAGAAATCGAAAACGAAGATGTAAATTTGCTTACTATTGAAGAGGATCTATATTTTTCAGATAATAGTTCACCATGTGAAAATCAACAGGAGGATGACCCTTTAATGGATGCGCCAGATGGGCAGCAAGACAATATCGACTTGAATAATGAAAAGCAAGACAGTAAACCCAGTCTTCAAAATGCTATCCCTCCACTGTATAAATTGTACGATCACATTACGGACAGTAAAGTAATCTCTAGAAATTGCAATGAAAATCGGCAGCTTGTGCTCTGCTTAGAAAGTAAAATATAAAATTGAATTCAAAATAAATATTTTTAAATAACATATAATTTATCCTTATGATATGTGTTGTCATTTTAAAGGATTACCAATAACTGCTGCTATTAAAAATACGATGAAGAGAAATCGGAAAAGCAAAATCGGAAGCAGGAAGCAAAAGCATTTGAACGAACGTTACGATCCTTCCTCCTCCAATCCAAAACAAAAATCGGTGGGAAAGACATTGAGAAAATTATCCAAACATACCAGGTTTGAAAAATATTACTTGATTTAATTTTATCCTGTATTTTAACACGCCATAAAAATCTATACGGGTATAGTATAAACCAAAGTGCATTGTCAACGAATGTATTTAATGGTTAAGGGGTTAAAGTTATATACTGTTAACAATTAAATGCAATCAACGTCCTAAGTTGCCTTAAGTATAAACAATAATTTCTGTCATTTCGTGACATGCATGGCCGTATAATAAAAGAATCAACATAGTTTCGACAACTCTATTTTATTGAATGGAAAAATGGAATACCTTCCATAGCCTGGTAACGCAGCTAAGAAGGACACCGCTTGCTGATCGGAAGCCCGCACGGAGAAAAAGTTAATAATTTTTGTCGATCGCCGCAAAATAAAGGACGAGAATAAAGTTAGAGTTAGGTTATTTTTACCCCACATTATCTTAATTGTTATCCAGCTACGTGAGAATCTATCTATGAACACTATGTAGGGTTCATCTTCTGACCCTTCAAAATCCCCAAAAGAAGGTAGTAGGTTATTTAAAAAAAGTTAAAAAACTTCAACTTTGCGTATAGTGCGAAAATGATGCATTTTAGACTGCATTTAGCCCGAATTAGAACTTTTTCGCGCTACACGATTGGGATTCGGGGTGGAGGGGGAGAAATATTGGCCCATTTTCGCGCGAAGCGAGAAGACAAAAGGACAAAATCTACTTAAAATATATACAACTCGATCGAACAAGTTTACGATTTTATATAATTTACAATAAAATAATTTTTTAAACTGTTGCACATGCCACGAATGGCGATTTTTGGTACTTTTTGGTAAAATAACCTACCGGTATTTTTCCGGATTTCGGAAGGGGGAAGTGGTCCTTTGCCTTCCTGGCTACGCCAGTATTGACATATCTACAAGTATAAAGTATTTATAATACATATAGGTATGCCATCGATGAGCCTTCATCCATTCCATATATATGCTATATATGCTATATTTATATTAGACACATACTGAGAATTGGCAGATATCTTAGATTGGTATCTAATTTATTTTGATCAACGGTAGCAACTTTTTAGATTTTTTACATTTATTTAATATTTAACAAGATTCTGTGTGTGGGGATCGTTTTAGTGCTATGGAATAAATTGCGGTAACTAACTAAAGTGTGTGCCCCAGCAACTACTTAAAGCACCATATATATGGAGTACACAATTTATGTCTTACTTAATTTAAGTTTAGTGGAATTATTTTTTAGCGAAGTAAGAAATTGCCCTAGAAGTCTTTCTCGAGATTTATTTAATATATTTGCAGCAATTGCTGTATTTTTTTGCAATTTTGTTAAAATTGTGACTTTATAACCCTAACAAAGTTAATAGGTGAACGATGTACATGAACTCGCTTAGAGATGCTACACCCTTGAGTTTGGTTTTACTGGTTTTAAACTAAGTATGCCTTTTCTTGGAAAATATGCATTTTCAAAATTTGAAACATTTTTTGAAGCACCAACAGTTGGGTTTGGATATTTACATATTAAAGAAAATTACATAAAACTTATTTATGCCTTATCAAATGCACAATAAGTCATTACTGAACTCCACATCCGTTTTTAATTTATTTATCTCTTAAAAATCTATTTATTAATATTAATGTATGTAAACTTGAACTATATTATGATGTTGAATTTTCAGGGAAGTAGACAAAGAAGTGAAAATGGAAAATGATTCAGATTCCGATTTAGATGCTGATATTACACAACACCATGTATTTAACAAGCAAACAGTTCTAGAAAAAGTGAAAGAAAAATTGATAAATGGTCGGAATCGGTTTCAATGTACCCCATGTGATTTGGAATTTGTTGATTCGCAAATGTACACCCTGCACATGGAAGCCGTGCATGGTATCGATCCGGTCAACTGCAATAAATGTGGCGAAGAATTTCAGCTTCTTCAATGTCTACGTCGACATATGGAAATTGCGCATCCCAATATTTTAAAATGTGAAAATTGTCCTTCTTTGCCAGAATTCGAGTATATTTACGAGTATGAAATACACATGATGACCCACACCGGAGAAATTCCTTACGAATGTAATGATTGTCACGAAAAATTCTCCAATGGAAGAACTTATTCTGAACATCAGAAAACGTCTCCTTGTGCAATCCGCCTTGCAAAATTCAAATGTGATTCTTGTGACAAAATATTTGCAACTAAATGTTTTCTACTCATGCATATAGCTGCTGGTCACAAGACAGTCAAGAAAAATAGAGATGGTCGCTTTGAATGTGGCATATGCAATTATACTTGTTATACATTATTAAATTTTCAATCCCATTATTCAAAGCACACCGAAGAGTATATTTATTCTTGTGATATTTGTGGCGAGGCTCACAGACAATTAGGGGTTCTTATTTTACACCGAAAAACACATTTGGGCCAATGTCAAAATTACACCTGCCATCTTTGTGGAAAACAATTTAAATTGAAAAGTTACTTGCGAATTCATGCTAAAGCAGTACATTTGGAAGATAATGTAACGTGTGAAAAGTGTGGAAAAATATTTAAAAACCCGCGCAGGTTTATGTTGCACTTACCAGACTGTGGAAAATCATTTCCTTGTGAGATATGTGGAAAAAATTTTGAGAGATTATCATCGCTTAAAAAACACATGGACGTTCATACTGGGGAAAGTACAAAATGTCACATATGCGACAAAACGTTGAATTGCAAACAATCACTCAAGATCCATCATGAGAAAATACATTTAAAGAACCACCCTTCTTCTTTTGTGTGTGAATTTTGTGGGAAGGTTATCTACAATAAACTGGGTTACGAACAGCACTTAAGAAATCATAGGGATGAAAAAGCATTCGAGTGTCAAATCTGTGTGGAAAAATTCAAATACAATACTCAGTTGACGGATCACAATAGACTGTTTCACGATGCACCATTACTGAAATGTAAATATTGTGGGGCCCAGTTTAAAACCAGCAATGAAAATGCGTACCATTATAAAAGAATTCACCAGCCAGATTTAGAAAAGGGACCGTTCAAATGTTCTAATTGTGGAATGTGTTTTGATAGGAAATTGACATTGTCCTATCACAAGAAGAAAGTGCACAAAGAATTGATAAATCATTTCAATAAAAAATGCCCCGTTTGTGGAAAAGTCATAGTATTCGATCTGAATAAACATTTGAAACTTCATGAGAGAGACAAGGATGGGCCATTTCAGTGTGACTTGTGTGATAGAAGATTCCTTAAAGAACATAGTTTGAGAGTACATAAAGGCAAAGATCATAAACCAATCCAATAAAATAGTTACTTTTACTAATTATATAAATTATATACGTGTGCTATTAGTTATTCAATTTTGTTACCAATAAATCCTCAGTAACTGTTGATAACAACTTTTTCCTCTGACATTTTTATCTAAGACCCCTATTTAGGGGTAGAATTGGGTATTGTGTATTAGTGTTTTGTGCCGTTTATTTCAGTTTGAATTTTTACGCCGTTAAAATTCGAAATTCAACAAAAGAAGAAAAAAAGGTATCCCACATTTCTTTTTAGTATTTAAAAAAAATACCGTCAACCTGATCAAGTTATTACAGAATTCAAAAAAAAATCAAAACCTATTGAGTAGCTATTTGACTTTCGGTGTGATTTCTTTCCCATCAAGAGGAACTTGAGCTATTTGAAGTGTATATTTTTCAATACCAACTAGCATGTAATAAAAACTACAAAAGAGATATTTATGGAAATATATTATTTTGAAAATCAAATTAATTTATAAGTTGTATGTGTATGACTCCTTTGCATGCTCATTCTGGGTATATCGGAGTTAAACCCTGTAATATTATATTCGCCCAATACAGCATGCATTTTGCATTATGTATATATTTTATAGTTTCTCGTTAAACTACTGAATTACCATAGTTCATTCCTATCTGTGGAAACGTTGAAACAGTAGCGCTCTTCAATATTAGGCTGGTACGGCATCACTGGCGTAACCAGGGGGGGCAAGGGGGCAACTTCTCTCCCCCCCCCCTCCGAAATCCGAAAAAAATAGGTTTTTTTGTCCTGAAAGTGTAGTTTTGTGTATTTTATGGCCATTTTTTCCCAAATTTGCTCAAATTTTTCGCGCGTCACGCGAAAATGAGCACATCCCCCCCCCCGAAACCAAATCCTGGCTACGCGCCTGTACGGCATTTGTTGACATATTTTATTGAATTAAACATAAAATGAGGTATCGTATTGTATAATCGTTTCGTATTATCTCACCTCACAGCAAAACACATGAAGTTTAAACTCTTCCCGATGAGGAAGCACGTGAATCTCACAAGAAATAAATCACATGCTATTGCCGCGAAAGGATTGAGTACAAAATTATTTTTATGTATTTAATTTTGCTACCTTTCGCCATTCGCACAAAAAATTAGACAGTGATTAAGTAGTGATCAACGCAGTGTTTTTTAATACTGTGAAACGTTTCAACAAGAAAAGCAAACATTTATTATATATATTAATCTACTTAAGTTCTTTGCTTTGAATAAACATTTGCTTAAAAGCAATGTTTTGTATTATTAGTTTTTTTTGATTATGTGCCTTTCCACATAATTACTGCAAATAACCCAAAATGTAAATATTTTCTCTTCTAATTTTTATAGGGTATCCGACTCAAATGATATTTCCGTCTGGCAGTTTGTTAAAACACCTAAGCAGTTTCAATATAATAGTACATTGATTATGGAGCGTCAAACACCACCAAATACAAAATGTGTACTGTGTTTACGGCCTACAGAGAAATTGTCGACCGAAAATAGATGCTGGCAACCAAAAATTGCAGATGTTTATATCACTTATTTACAACCAAAATTAGCGACAACTGCAGCTTCAGTTAATTGGGCGAAATTAGTAAAGGGAAGCGCGTTTTATTATTGTCAACTTTGTTGTGATTGTATTAGAGCTGGTCAAAAACTAACTTCAATGAAAGACCAACTAATAGCTCTTGAGTTAGCAATTGAAGAGTTTGTTCAAAACCTTTCAGAAGAAATTTTGAAATACCGGGATGAATTAGATCCAAGGTGAGGTTGAGAACATCTAATGTGAATTGATTGTTCACGTCCGATTTCCATTAAAATGCTAATGATTAATTTATTAATTCATTGTAAATTCATTTTTTCTAGCCTGCACAAGCCAGCAGATTCAATCTTACCGAATCCTGAGCAGTTTTCAGATTATTCAGGACATGAGACTGATGTAAAGAATAAAGATGAAATCGTCAAAAGGAGAGAGGAGGTGGACATCTATTCAAATGACGCAAGTTCTGGCGTGGGAGATTTTCACTGTGAATCAATTAAAGAAGAACCTCAAGTTAAACAAGAAATCGAAAACGAACATTTAAATTTGCTTACTATTGAAGAGGATCTATATTTTTCAGATATTAGTTCACCATGTGAAAATCAACAGCAGTATGACCCTTTAATGGATGAGTCAGATGGGCAACCATATGGGCAGCAAGACAATATCGACTTGAATAATATTATTTTACAAGACAGTAAACCCCATATTCAAAATGCTACGCCACCACTGTATGATCACATTACGGACACTAAAGTCATCTCCAGAAAATCCATTGAAAATCGGCAGCTTGTCATCAGCCTAGAAAGTAAAATATACTAAAATTGAATTCAAAATAAATATTTTTATTTAGGTTACATACAATTTAATAATCTTTTACGATATTTGTTGTCACTTTATAGGATTACCAATTACTGCTGGTATTAATAAGACGATGAAGGGAAATGGGAAAAGCAAAATCGGAAGCAGGAAGCAAAAGCATTTGAACGAACGTTACGATCCTGTCTCATCCAATCCAAAACAAAAATCGGTGGGAAAGACATTAAAAAAATTGTCCAAACATGAAGCTGCGAGGTTTGAAAATATTACTTGATTTAATTTTATCTTATATTTTAACATAAAAACCATAAAAATCTGTATAGGTATAGCATAAACCGAGAAAAATTGACATGGTTACATTTTTCTCATTAATAGGAAGTGTCATGCTATTTAACGACTGATATCGGCATCCAAGTCTAATTTTTTCCAAGTTTAACTTTTTCATTATAATGCTGTATTTTTCATTAGACTTGGATGCCGAAACCAGTCGTTAAATAGCATGACACTTCCTATTAATGAGAAAAATGTAACCATGTCAATTTTTCTTGGCATAAACAATCATTTTTGTCATTTCGTGACATGGATATGGCCGGGTAGAGTAAATTGCAGATTTTTGTATTATTTAAAAAATCAACCTAGTTTTGACAACTCTAATCTTATTTCATGGACTACCTTCCATAGCCTGGTAGCGCAGCTAGGATACCGCTTGTTGATCTGTAGCCCGCACAGTAATTTTTTTATGATTTTTGTCGGTAGCCGTATAGGCGGCCGTGAATTATTTTTGCAAAATAAAGGACTGAAAAATCAGAGAGAAAAAGAAAAGAGAAAGGGAGTAAGAAAAAAATATAAAATGTCTGAAGACAGAGTTAAGTTGTTTTTGCCCCACATTATCCCAATTGATATCCAGCCACGCGAGAGTTTGATTTTAATTGAAAGTGGTTTACGATTTTATATAATTTACGGTAAAACAATTTTTTTAAATAGTGGTACATGCCAAGATTCGCGATTGTCTGTGGTTGTTGGAAAAAATAACAATTTTTTCCGGATTTCTGGTGGGAGGGATTGGCCGCTTGTCTCCCTGGCTACGCCCGTATTCATATATATGCAAGTATAAATTATTTAGAATACATATTATGGTATATATGCAGGGCCGTAGCCACTAAGGGTGCTGAGGGTGCTTAAGCACCCCCCAGATTATTGTGGCTTACACTAGATATT
>JAQFYB010003664.1:0-18688 GCA_034694085.1 Pogonognathellus longicornis | reverse complement strand
AGTTCATTTAAGAGATACAATTAAATACCTGGTTCATTGTTAAAAAATGTAGAAATTTTTGAAAAATATACACTTGAATGATCGCCACTATTGCCAGCAATTATTTATTACTAGCGTAATTTTATTATTCTCTAAAATATGTAGGTGAATTAGGTGATCAGAAGTTGTCCCCAAGCTTTAATACTGTTATAAATTGATAACATTTAAATGGGACCCTGTACAGAGCCCAATCCAACAGCTACACAATTTTAGGTATAATACCGTCATGTATACACGAGATTGGCATACAGTGTAGATTATCTGGCATCTTCTTACTTAAATGGTAGATACCTAAGTGTAAAAAACATGGAGAATCTGTAGACTATGTAAAAGTAAGCGGGATAAATTTTGTTGCTAACCTAAGCATTACTTTACGCTCTTTTCCATCAATTTTCCAAATTTCCTTTGAAAGTGAAAAATAAAATGTAGCTAAGCTAGTGGAGGAGGATTACTGTGTTTTGAAAAGGAAGACGGGGTTTATTATAGGTATTATATTATTATTATTGAAAAGGCAAGTTGAAAATCACACAACAGTACACACAATACAACAGAGTTTACATTACTATTACTAATGCATTACATTGCATTACTTTATCGTAGTGTTAGTTTTGAGAACCGAAGAAAATAAGCCGAACCTATTAGTCCTAGGTTTAGCTCTCGACTCTATATGAACTATGATCTCTATAATAATATTACTTAGCCACTACTTTATTTATGATGTAGGTATACGTGTTGTAGTAGAATAACATTGACAAAAGTCTTTCCTTTCTTTAGACGTTTGTAGTACCTACAGTATTACACACAGAAATAGTATTTAAGTACTGTTATAATATGGAATACAAAATACAACTCTGCTAAACTAACTATTAGTACAAGATCGTATAACCAAGAGGAATGGAAATGTTCGCTTTACAATTACATAGTAGTTACTTTAGTTACTACTGCCCACACTATAAGGAATTAGAGGAACCTTAACCATAAGCAACCAATAAACAACTTAAGCGATGAGGCACATTGGAAATAAATAGAAATAGTAGATGTGTATAATGGGTGTAAGTAGAAGATCATAGAGAAGAAGGCAGAAACTTCAACTTCGTTATACAAGAAAAGAAACAGACATAGAAAAGTATTTTTCTGGGCATGTTGGCCACTTGTTAGTGTGAGGTAAGCGATCAGCCTTCCCTTTCAATTTCCTTTCATGTCCAGAATTCCTCAAGTTTCCACTCTTGTCCTCCACTTATCCCTTAACACTGAAAACATTCTGTGAAACTTCCACTACTCAACTCTCCTTACTTTTGCTTGGATTATTTAACTACGTGTAACAACTTCAACCGAATTCAATGCAATTCAAAATTCAATTCAACCATTATTTTCTTATAAAGGGGCCAATATATACTTCAATGCGTTCTACGATCTATCTGTTAGCTTAATAAAGTACTAAACATGCCTATGTAGCTACTCCTAGAATACTACCCGCCTAAAAATCTCCCGATAAATCACTCAATACATGTCTCATCCACTAATGTATCTCTACAATGTATTTCAATAGGAAGAGCTCTCTATCAATCACTTCAACATTCACACAACATCACTCACCTCCACTCTAATTACACAAGTATTTCCTCATAAGTGTCATTATCATAATATTGTCATCTTTTTTCAACTTGTTTTAACACTACAAAAGCTGTGTTGTGGAGTCCATTGAAAGACTGGTGGTTTGTCGAGACCCATCCGTGCAAAATGTTGTCTCCTTGAGACAATTACTACATTTTCAAGTTTTTTAAAACAATTTTCAAAAACTACACACAAGATTGAGCCCAAAATCTCCATGATTGTGTCAAAATACTTATTCCACAGAGTCATTAAGTTTGAAGCCTAAATGTACAGTGCTTTGGAAATGAAAAACAGTTTTAAGACGTGGTGGGTCTCCGCGACCCATCACAACCTTTATAGGGTTAAGGGTTGTAGCCATATTTGTTGCATGTATACAGGAATGATGAGTTTATACAAAAATTAATCTTTTTTGCATAACCAATAAGCAAAAGTTAAAAATTTATTGAATTGTACAAAATGGATTACAAAAATTCTGTGTACATCCGTACATCGAAAATAGATGTGCAACTTGAGACTCGCTTTATTATTATTATTTATATCGATTTATTTATTATAGACACAGTTCATTAGATGTCCAGTATCTCCTCGGACCTATTGATTTTCTTCCATTCTAGCCTACTGCATTCGAATGTCCTACTATAGGATTATTATCTGTACATGATTCATTGTTAGTCTTGAACATAGCCCAAATCCCACCATTTGGAATGAGAATCAAGACAGATTTTAAAGAATAGCCTTTGCTCACTCAAGCAGAAATTACAGACTGCACAGGATAAAATAAAATAGCCAAGAAAGAAGGAAGCTTTTAAGGAAAAGGAAAAAACGACGCATAGAAGTAGAAATGATTCACCAATACTACACCTTTGTTAACGAACACACGTTTAACCATGTTTTCTCAACAGCAAAGCAAACCGAGAAGAAATCTATGTACATTTTGACATACCTTTGCTAAGAAAGTCCTACAATGATCTGTTACATAACTATATAAAGGAGGAAACTGACACAAAATGGGAAAAGAAGTGGAAAACGCGATTCTGTCTGAAACTTAACTTGTTTCACTAATACTAACGATGTTGAAAAACGGAGTTTAGACGAAAGATGACAATGAGTCACTTAACAATTACGGAGCAATAGAGAAACTGAGTGAGTGCTGTATAATAATATTATTATAATTTCCGTGAAGACAAGGTCTAGTTGTAACAAGCAAGTATAAACTCGGTGTAACATTATCGTGACGCAAAGAAACGGTATCTCTCTAACATCTTTTGTGAGAGTTAGTATTGTGCAGATCAATTGAATAGTTAGTATTATACCCTTAAATTAAAGAATGGAAATGGGCAAAGGCGACGAAAAAACGTTTCTACTGTGTAATTTTCTGAGTCAACTCTATGTAGTTTCATTGCTGAACATTCTGAGAGGAGAGACGGAAAGCTTTAAATAATAGAAACGATTCAAAGTAAGCACTAGGTTAGTTGAAGTGAGTGAGAGGGAAATTACTGAAAAAGGACAAGTATTGTGTGGATAATGATCATTCTGGGCTGTGGTCTATTTCATTTTACCGTAGTATTATAGCACACTACTACATAGTGATGCATGGGCAGACTCTATTACAAATATAATGTTCTATACTACATTATTACATAACAACTCGGGTCAGTTAGTAAGTAAAGTACAAACTCATATTATTAGTAATACATAGGTCATCTCATCAAACAAAGATTATTATTGTCCCGACAGCTAAAGTACAAACTGTTTGTAACGAAACCGAAGAACTACACAGATAATCCTAAGAACAGGCGAAGAAAGTTTGTAGGTAATAGTGTAAAACTAGAAAAACACACAGCTATTATTTGTGTGGAAGATTTCAAGATTTGTACAAAGATGCATTAGAAGAACAACAGCCTCGCCTACTTCCTGTAGGTTAATACAATTTTGTGCAAAATCCCTCTTCGTCTGAAATTACCATTACCTAAATGTTCATTCCCTCCATTTTGCCTTTTACAATTGCTACTTTACACGTTTTCGACATTGGTATTTATTTTATTTTCCAAAGGCATAGGGAGAGGTTTGGACTATAGAAGTATCGAGGGCTCTCGTGTACAAACTACACCCCCATTACCTTAGTGTCAAGTGATCACGGAACACCTCGTTTTGTGTGCATTATTCTTTCTGGAGATGATGGGTTGTCTTGTCTCTCTTGGTTCAAGCCTCAGTACAAACAAATCTACTTAAAGAAAAGTATACACATCGACTAGTACGTGAATACAAGTCATAATGCAGTGACCGACATACCTACCACCTATTACTTTCTGTACAGTACATTTATGACACACACATCCGTTTACGAACACTCTCTCCGAAAGTTTCAACTTAGATAGCGTAAAAAATCAGTAATCAACCAGAAAGGAACCAGAACTCACGAATGCTTTATGGGCACTTGCTTATTATGAGTTAAGTTGACTTGACTCGACTCGAGATCACTTAGGGGCACATGCTACAACTACTATACTACTAATAGAGATTCTTAACCCGCAGATACTTCACTCGCACTTACTCACTCCATTCTTTATTGTACCGGAAACTGTCGGCTTTTTTACTAGTTGCATACTACATGTACCTTAAATACATACATAGCACTAACCTTTACTTGCTTGTATTCTACTTTCCTCATAAATCTGTACCTACCTAGTCAATTCCCAGCACGCACTCATTCCCTAACAGCAGTAATGGGCATTGTGATACACGTACGAGCAATATACATCTATACTTAAATACACATACACCTTACACGTGTATAGTATAATGTGTGTGAACCTTATATATCTATTGTTGGTGTAGTTTGCAACTTATTATTTCGTTAAATCTTGTTTTGTGTTTGTATGGCTTGTGTCAGACGACCTCATGAATTATCTCGGTTACAGTAGGGTCTGTTGTATTACATCCCATGGAGAGTCGTGGCCTTGCCTTTTGCCTATCCCTAGTAGTAAGCATAATGATTAAAAAAAGTTTTTTGAGTTGCTTTGTCTTTTTACACATCACAGGCTTGCAGCTCTTTTGCTTTGGTGGTCTGCTTACTATCATCCCATTGTCCAATGTACCATGTACATGTACATATACCTTGGAGTGAAGACACCTAACCATCTCAGGTGTTCAGAATAGAAACAATCGTAATGTCCATTTTCATTCCAACATGAATGGGAGGCATAGCACACCATGCGAGAGTCATTAGATGAGAACTTGTCCGTAATAATATCCTCGAGATTGCCTAATAGTAAATGGAACAGCTATATAGGTGTATAATATACTGAGGTTGTTGCTTTGCATGGTTCCATTGTAAGTGCTCTCCAAATAGTTTTTCAGGTAGGTAAATGATAATATCCTGGAGGAGAGTTGAAAAAAGTTGTGCACACAAGTCTCATTCCATTTCGCACATGTTGTTAAAATGGCGTGATGAGTTGTTGTGATTGGAATGTATGAGCTGTTGAGTTAAAAATCGAAACCAGCGGTGTGCCATACTTTTAAGGGCAATTACATACATACATTCATTATCTTATTTTTACGCTGTGGGTACTTACAATGAAGTGTATTAACTTTCGTGATAAATCGTGTTACGTGAAAAATGCAAACATGGGATGTTTATTGAATGGTGTGACTAAAGGTAAATGGGGATGATACAGATAAAGTCTTTCACAAAAGAAAATTATACGCTTGGATGAAGAAATCAGTTTACTCGTGCAGAATTTACTTTTAGAAAAAATATGAGATGGTATTGTACTGGTTTGTATGTATGTAGGTATCCGCAATATTGGTAATGGAAGAAAAATTGAGAGCGCGACTAGTGCCATAAACATAGAAAGGTGGGCCCGACTTGTGAATAATGTGACATTTACTCTTATCGCTCTAATCAGATAGGCATTAGAACGCTGTAACTTTTACACCTCGCTACATAAGAACGAGCAAAATTCATTGTGATTTAATGAGCGATCCTTACCTAAAACATGTATTCGTTTTGTACCAGGTTGTACATACAGGTATTTTAATATCTTATTATGCAGGCGCTTGCAAAACACCGAGGAGGTATTCCAATCCAAAGGCCAACGTGTGTATATGGAACAACTACATGCCTGACCCAAGTTCAAAACTATGCAGCACCTGCAATACAAGAATCTCATTGTTTGGGAACAGTTGGCAATCCTCTGTCAGATATTTACAAGACCACACCACCAAAAATTTACTATACTCGTATATGAACACGATTTGTTGCCCATACTGGATCAAATTCTCCATTCTTCATGTACATATCCCTACAAATATATGTAATACATTGCTCACGTACTTAATATATTCTCATGTTGGTATCTTCACAGTATCTAAGTTTGTAATACAGCAGGTAATGTGCATGTACATAGTTTTGATAGGAAAAAGCAAGCTGACAAACAAAAGGAATCGTAATAGCGGGTTGTCTTACGTATTGAAGTACTTAAAGGAAAAATTTGAATCATTCTACTTAATTTACAGCCTGGAGTCAAGTGAATGCTGCGAGAAGTGCATACAGGCATTTCAGAGAAGATACTTGTAAAGAATGAATATACAAGAGATTGAGTGACTTTACTGAGAGTAAAGTGTTGCTCTGATATTTCATTAAGTTCTTTCTTTTGAAAACTGGGGCCAAGTAATGTTAGCTTAAGTTTAGCTTTATATCATTCGTCTTGGGGCAGAGTTAAAGTTTGACAGGAAGAATTTCCAGAGTCCAACGCACCGCATTGTTCGCATATGTTCCACACATGTGTCTCGTTTGCCCTTTAACATAGACCTAAGTATGAAGAAATGGTGATGATGCGTTGAGCTGAATACAGATTTAAACTTAATTTCAGAGTAAGACCCGTCCATGAAAGACTACACTTACACAGATACAATACAGCAGCAGCAGCTTTGATAAAGTCTCAAATGAATTGAATGTCTAAAATATTTCTTGAGTAATAACTCGTGCATTTAAGGTGTGCAGTCCTGTAATCAAATGAGGTGGTTTTGTTCCAGTTTGTACACAGAAAATGAATGAACGTGCATGGAATAATGTTAAGAAAATATTTATCGAAATTCAATCTAGGTACCTCTACCCACTATATACAGATGTATTGAAATATACATGACGGAGGAACGCATTAAGTTCCAATTAAGGAATTATTTTGCCTGTAGGAGTAGACATTTTTCAATGGAAATGACCCATCAACGATATTCATTGACATTTCATGTGATTTTATTTGCCATTAAGGTAAATAATCAACCAGGTGGGTATCAACTGTCTTGATGTATGTAAATACTTGTGGAGGAATGTTGATTTTATTTAGTGCATCTATTACTTGTCAATACAAAGAAATGATTCTTGTATGGAAACACATAATGCTGTTTATTATGAACATTTATGAGTCTTATTGTCTTCTTTTGGCATTCCTACACATCATCTTGAAAGAAAGGGAAATATACCCGTAAAACAGGTACGCGTTAAATATTGATAGGTTTCGTGGTACATTGTGTTGTTTGCGGGTATATCATGCTTTATTTGCAAGTGCCTATGAGCAATTATGTATGAGATAATCGCGTTATATTGCAATATGGTGAACTTACATGAGAAATTTGCCCTTTGCAGTGAAAGCTCAGAGATTTAAGATGTGTTATGAATTCTGCATGGATATTACTTAGGTATATATTATATGGTTGTCTGTCCAGTCTATTGGGAAATTGGAATTTCATTATGTCACGAATGCTAAAAACCTGTTTTGCTTATATATATGATCTCTCGGATGAAACTGAACATGCAAAATAAAACTGCAATAAACTTAAGTAGGTATGTACATTCAAGTAGGGATGTTATGCTGGTATGCTTTGTCCTGTGTTGTTCCATGTTCTCACTAACAAGAAATTATTGCTACATCCAGTGAAGCTTAAAAACACTAAACGTGAGAAAATCTCTAATGAATTCCGAGCTGGTGCATTTGCAATGTACATAAATATATGTATGAATGAAATGAAAGGAAAAAAACCAGTTTGCACACAAGATTTTCTAAAGGTATGTTTAAATGACCAACTCCTGTACTGGACCGGAGTGGTTATGGTTTTAATATTTTTCTTGCTTGTTGATTTCGCAAGACATGAAATTGGTTTTCGTTCGTCATCGATAGTTTTACAATTGTTAATCTTAACTCTAGTGTTATTATATAATAGTTCTATCGTACAGTTTGCATTGATCGCATTGCATTTTGCATTGGTTGATTACATC
The DNA here is from genome assembly GCA_034694085.1 of Pogonognathellus longicornis. Lineage (NCBI taxonomy): Eukaryota > Metazoa > Arthropoda > Collembola > Entomobryomorpha > Tomoceridae > Pogonognathellus > Pogonognathellus longicornis. Next base: position 10,758 of record JAQFYB010003664.1, on the reverse strand, counting down.
ATTTCTCACTACACTACATTACAGTCATAAAATATGTGAATGAAAGAACTGAATGTGTACAGCAGTACTAACTTACTATATAATAGTCAAGTAATAGCAGTGCAGTACAATGTTACAACTAATACTAATACTATGTAATTATAAAATACTATGTAAGTAAATGTATGTATATTATACGATATATCACAGTGTTTAGTTTGATAAAAAATAAAATAATAATTGTCACACCGAAAATTGCATTAGTTGTTAAATGAAGATCATTTGAACAATGGCATGTCTCGTTTCCAAGATTGTTAAACAAAAATAAATTAAGTCTTTGATGGAGATTAGGAGTTTCACACGTGCGTTTAGAGAAACACTGAGTTATGGCTGCAGGAATCGTCACAGTCCATATCCATGTCTGAGAGCGAGAAATTGTGTGAAGATACGGAAGAGTACATGGAAGATGTCATCGAGTGCAGAGAAAGTTTTCTTTGACGAACGAAAAATGTTGTTGGTGGACGAGGTGATGATTCTTCTTCGATTTGAGTGTTAATACTATTTTGCTCTTCAGCATTTGCCTGAGCTTCCAGAAGTTCGTTCATTCTGTTTTGCATTTCCTCCTCGCTGTAGTCGTTAATTGATTCAGTCTTTACTGGAGTCGAAGATTTCTTAGAGTTCAGCATACCCCAGTATTTGTTTAAGTTCACACGGGCTGATTTAGCAACTCGCTTGAATGGACTTATGCGTAAAGTCTGTTAATAGATAAAGAAAATAAACTCATAAGTAAATATGTTCAAATTGTAAAATTGATACCACTTGTATTTCTTAAGGAAAAACTAATACTTTTAAGTTAAGAAATATTAGGTATTTCGTAGGAAAGTGTTGTATTTTAAATTAGAATTGGAAACTTTTGCTTACCGGTTTGGTTTGTTGGATTTGATTATTTCCATGAGAAACCCATGGATGAGTGGCGTAGTTGACGAAGTTAGATTCGTTTCCGTTAACGTGGCACATGATGATGAGATTTGTGATGAAAAATTCGTAAGAACTTTGAGTTTCAATATTATTAAACTTGAGTGAGTAAGTTTGAACTTGTGTGTGTTCGTTTTACTTAGTACTTTGCTTTACGAGCAGATGTGTAAGTCTGGACCAAACTAAGAGCACAACAGAGATGCTTTTGGCAGAAAGGTTCAGTTCGGAATGTAAGGAGGGGAACAGACCCCTTGGGTTTATATACGAGCCGTCCACCGTGTTCGGAACGTGTCAGGTGGTGTGCCGAGCACACTTAGTACTTGCGTTTTGTATCTGTGGGACTCCAGAGTGTGGGAAAGAAATTTTGATGATATAACAACCAGTCATCCTATATAAGGAGATATAGTAGCACACACATTACACCAAACAATGCAACAATACCTTCCGTATAATATTATACCAAACAGAGCAGACAGACGAGTACCTCTGTTCTCCCTACCAGTGGTTGTACTACCGTTCATGTTATAATATACATAGGTCTGTATGTGTGTACATGTACATGTAACGTAACCTGAAACTTCAACCCTAATGTAGTTTCTAAACCCTAAGCTAATCCACATGTATGTGAAATCTCGCCGTCTCTATAAGAGCTTGCCTGTAGGCACCCCCGTGCCTAAAAATGCGGTTGTTACCAAACAAGTTTAGCCCTTTGGGGATGGTCGTTGGTTTAGTTAGATGAGTATAATAATAATATAGTCTTTGCTTTGGGTCTTACGTATACAGGCATAGGCATCACCACATCACATCACACGGCGATTTTTCTTCTTCTGGTTTCATCTATACACAATACACACGTATGTACAGCTCCGTCGGTACTTTTCCCTGTTGGTTTCACATCCCTACCACATAAAACCACTACCTAATATCAAGCAACCACCTTTCTATTGCGCTACTACTCTCGGCTACCTTCAACTTACTTTAAACCCCAACACATCAACGTTAAGCTTAGCTAACCTTAACCTAACCAATAACACTTTTTCTAAGATGATCTTCCTATATGTATTCCTTGACTATGTTATGAATACTTCATGTAGGTATTCCCTTGTACTTACTTTCCTTTGTGATTTCTTTGCTCTTCTTTATTTTTCCTTAATTCCATTCCTGTCCGAACTCGAAGAACGTTTTCCCCCACGCAATCTCGACGTTCCATCTCTAGAATCTCTGTTTTTCTTTCATATTTGCTCTCTTATTGGACTCTGGACTTCTAAGGTTCACTTAATAATGTTGTGTACAAAATAAGTATACGTATGTGTAGTAAATACACTACTTTATTCATACGAATACAGTATACACCAAAATACATCAACATGCATTATACATACACTATGCACACACGAAACTTCGATATATTCGAACGTATATGTACCGTGCGTTATATTCTGTACAAACATTTCATGTATAATGATGTCTGGGTCTTTTCATGTCACAAAATGGGCTCTCGGAACTTAACTTGGTTGTAAAGACGATATAAAGCACGAAATGGAGATAAAAGAACGTTTCTTGCGAGTGTAGGAGACGAAAAAGGATCACCAAGAGACTCAGTAGTCCGATACGAACACCTGCTCCCTTCGAACTATTCCACAGTTACATTAGCATCGACGTTCGTCCCAGAACATTCAGAAGGGTTCCTTTTTCCTTATTTTTACTACTCTCCTTTTCTTTACTTCACATTTCCTACTCCTATTCTTGGAGATGATGATTCCACATACATAATACAACATGCATCATTGTACACAACTAATATATGCCTTTTCAAGTGCATTCATCCGTGCACTGTGCAGTAATGCCCGAGTTACAAAAACTTTATGTATTATTCTACAAGCTACACACAAACTACAATTACATTACACACACCTCCCTTATGAATATATAAAAGCTACCTTATTTCTACTTAATATACAGTTTTTCATAATAATACTAGATTTCTTTCTGCTTTCAACTACGCCCTGCCCTGCTACCACCTAATCACTATCACAAGTATAGCACAATGCAATCCCGAAGAAAATCCTCATCCCCTTGCCCCTGCCTACTAACTCCCTTTCAAAGTAATACTCTTACGGCTTTGTGATTTGCTCCGGATAATAATCAAGATGATAATGATAATGATGCGAGGAGTTTTGTCTAGTCTTGACTAACCCGGCCACCTGAGCCTTTCAAAAAGAAAAGCGATGAACCTGTCTGAACTAATGTGGCTTGAATTTATTTGGTTTATTATTACATTCATTTCATCTATAAGTACACAGTGCTTTTATGTAAAGTGTACCTATAATAAAGTATAGTGTACTTTGGTAGTAGCTAGTAGTTTCTAGCTTGGGGTTTTTTGGTTTTTGTAATGTCATGTCTGTAATGTAATATAATCCATGTCATGCTTGAGAAAAAACTACACCATTTTCATATAAGTTTTAGTAAGATTGCTTTTAGTAGCTAGCTCTATAAAATGTGTATTACATGGTTAATTCTTTGGCAGCTACTTGTATAGTGCAGTAAAAACAAAGGGAGATCGGGGAATGAAATGACGAGAAAAAGTTGAGACAGGACTCAAGATTGGATTTTTAAATTTAGCTTTCAGCTCACGTACCCTGGTGAGTTTTTCGTCTCGGAAGATTTTCATTTCAAGAGTGAGTGCAGAGATTCATGATTTTATAATATAAAGGAATAACATTATACACTTGGCTCGGGCTAAAATTCTTTAATAAGGACCTGTGTCGTAACTCGTAAAAATGTAGTGCTAAGGGCTAAAGGGCTCATGCTCGACTTCTCCATTATGATCTTTATTACCAAACTGGAGCAAGCTAAACTATTCTAAAGTACACATGAAATTGTAGAGGAGAAATTATTTATTGATGATTTTAGTATGCATGAAACATGTGCACTTGTCTTTATCATGCCATGATCATCTGACGATAACAGGGTGATGCTATGCGATCCACTGTGCAGTAATGCAGTGTAAAGTGTGGTGCCAGCTTTCGGAAGATGTTATCTAATTACAGAGTTTGCTTTACATCCACTACTTCATATGTACTACTTACTCACAAGCTTATTACTTCTATTTTTTCTCTTGGCATGACATTAACTGCGAAATACGCAGAAACAAATCAGTCGTACATCATTTTGTGTTGAAATCATTTGTAGGAACCGCGAAATGCATTTTTATGAGGAAAAAGTAGTTGTGAAACGTTGAAAAAGTTGTTATTTCAGTTGTGTTCAGTACACCCATCGTGCATGCACTGATATCAATCTTTATGCTACAATGAATTAGAATAGTCACGTTGGAACAATTCAGATTAAGAATAATCTACGGTGTTTTTACCCACTCCAGCCTCTACAGACGTAATAACTCCACAATCATTTGCTTTGCTACACACAGTAGACTTTTACCTAAGGGGATTTCATGCTTGAGCACACTGAAGCACAACGTATGTAATTGGTTTCGCTACAGGTAGGTGAGCAACAAACTTAACTGGGTTGACGTTGATATCATTGTCAGTGATTTCTTTTTGGGACAGCAACAAATTCCGAATCACGTACACGCTTTTTATATCAAATCCTATAAATGTATCCACACTATACCTATGCATGCTTACTGTGTAACAATATGATTTATTCTGAAAAATAGAAGCTCCACACGGATTCCTAAAGGGGATATCAATTTCCTTCAAATTATGTATGTGGTGGCTGCTACTGGATACTTCTGCCTTTGACTTGACCCAATTTTTCTATTACCTTATAATTTTTCATAGCTGCAAGCACGAATGCTATTGTATGTAAAATCAATTGCATAGAAATTAGATAGATAATTGTAAATTTATATTATAAAAATGTTTTTATGTATGAATGTATGTATAAAGAATATTTTATTTTAGTGCTCACAACAACCTAAAACAGTACCTTCAAAATCTGACCCATATATTAGATCTTGCCGTTAAATCCGAATTTCAATCTATTGTTGAGAATCGCATTGTCATCATTGTATTCCATATAATTAAGTACAATTTAATAAATATGTGGAATTGTTTGGACGTTACTGTGTTGGATTTTTTGCAATAAAATTAATCCATAAACTTATATTCAACACAGGTAGTTGCTCTCCATAGTACTTCTAATTGATATTAAAAGATTTGAACTGATTTGGTTTCAGAAAAATTAAAATATGTAATATACCATCACCATCTTTGAACTGTGAGTCTCTAAAAGAAAGGAATGGAAAATGTTAATGATATTGTAGGCGATGCACCGAATTTTGTCTGCTAACAATAACAAAAAGATGCATAATGATAGTTCCTTTTCTATTCCTCATTCTACGGATTTACAAGTTTATGAACATGAATAAAAATGTTGGTTTGGACATTCTTTGGTATGGGAAGACGGAGATAAGAAAGGGGGTTGAAGATTAAAATAGTAGGCCATTAAAGGGAGAAAGATATCTAGGAGAATAATAATACCCGCTTGGGATTATGTTTTTAAAGGTTTACAAAAAACACTTTGTATACGCTCTAATACATATTATTGTACATTGGGATTGATGTCTTTAAAGAGAAGAAAAAGCTGTTGTCTGTCTTGCTATATTCCTTGGCTCGTCTCCTAGAAAATTGGTAGAAAAAAGTTTAGTTGCTAAGTTGGAATGACTAATCCCTTTCATTTGTGCACTGCGTTTATATAACAATATCATTTGTGTATCTTACTACTAAAAGCACTTTTATGTGTTCAATCTCTCATCTAAACTATAACTATATAATATGTACCTTTATTATACTTTATACACACATCAAATCATCCTTATCCCTATGTATATTATAACATCGTATACTTCCCTCTAACACAATAGTAACAGTAGTAATGAATGCAATGGATCAGAAGAAAAAGCCGAGGTTAGTATTGTGTCATGTATCGTAGCAAAGCAACCACTGCCACCACCACACCGCTTCAATTGCCTTTCACTGTCTTATAAGTAGCTTTATATTTGTGTTAGTTATTACAGGCACATACATGATACACATACAGGACAACACAAGTGGTTTAGTAGTTTCCTACACTCTCGGTTAATTCTCTCCATAATATACTCGTCCCTACATATACGTATTATATATTAGATTTATATGTAACAAAAACAAACTTTTTGTTGCATTACGTTTCTATGTAAAAGTAGTGGTAGAAGGAGTAGTAGTTATCTTATCTGATATTATTACGATAGCATATGTATAGTGGAAGTAAGTGGTCTTTGGTTGAAAAGGTTTAAGTAGGCTAGGCATTAAACACATGGAAGGGTGTACGTGTATCCTACGTAGTATACGAATATGTGTATGTGTAGTAGTAAATATGTGTAGTAGCAGTATTTGATAATGTTATAGTTGGTTTGGTATATGCATGTGAGGGCACATATGTTGTGTGATGTGTTATTATGATGGAAAGCACATATTATAAAAGTTATACCTACTAAGGGTTTATTTTATATAGGGAAGTCTGGTATGGTGGTTGAGAGGCAACTAGAAGGAGACTGCTGCTGTTGTTTGTAGTTTGTTATAGGGAAGGTACTCGGTTTACATACGGAAGCCAGCGTGGGAGAAGCTCGACGAGTCGTTCCCACGCTCAGCTCTCTGGAAACCTGAATTCAATTGAATAGGATCTCAATCTCGCATCAGCATCAGCTCGTGCCAAACAAATGTGCATAGAATAATATCTATACGACCCATGCTGACTCGACTTCAACTTTTAACCAGTTGCATCTTTTTTTCATATATACATACTACATGTTATTATATTATGATCAAGCCACCGCTATACAACTTGTAGGCTGCTACTACTTCTTTATATTACATTACAACTCCAGCAATTATAATGCACTACTACATTGCCTAGCTATATAGAGCTATTTACACTAAACGAGCAATACTCTATACAGTCATGTGGAGGGGCAGAAGGCGTCTGATGACAGACAGTCAGCCAAACCAAACACATAAATACATTTAACACACTCACTCTTGTTGTACACACACACACATTGCTTCACTATATTAGTCAGTAGGACAATTATTTCCACATGTTATATATAGTGCATTGGTATGTCCAAAAGATCTTTTATCATTTGTATAGACACTTATATACGTTGTGTCTGTTGTAGCCTTAAATGGTTTTTTGCTTGTTGCTTTTCTAGTTAGTTGATAAGTAGCTTGCCTGGTCTCATGAGAGTATTTATATTAGTAAGCATTTAGTGTTCTTGCCAGTAATCTTTCTTCATATCTATATCTACACATATTAACATACGTAGAATATTTATACATAAATACCTAAGAAGCACAATAGTTTCTTTTAGAAAGTGTAACAGAAGTGTACGAGCAAAAGTAAAAGCATAATTTTCAAAGATGTATGTGTCTAAGTTGTATTGGGAAGGAGAGTGTTTATTATAGAGATTCTATATAGAACGCATTCCTTGACTGACTGATGTAGGTATCTGTATAGTAAGTGCATTAGTCACATCACACAGTGGGCTACGTTAGTAGTTTTTGGTAACTTAACACTTTCTTTTGTAATTGGAGACTCGCTCTTGCTTTCTTGCTTGGTATGCTAATGTTATGTACAGAGCGTAGCACCAGAGTGCTGCTTTAACTGCAGACAGTGATAATCTCATGATAAAGAGTACGGTTCGGTGGTCTTGAGTTGTGAAATAGCTACGAACTACAAATATCATGTTATTTGATGAGTAAGGACAAGGACTTGGCATATCTGTATTAACTTTCAGTCTCAGGACATTCCTAAACTACATCTATAGCCATTGTTAGTTTGGGTGACTGAGTGACGCACTTTATAATTATTTTGATGGCTACCATGCTCCTTTCATGCTTAGCTGCTTTTATTCCTCACATGGGACTTGTTTGTCGCTTTGTCCTATGTCGCCCATGTATTCACACTTATCAAAATCGACACTCTTCCATTTGGCAATACTAACATTATAATTAATAATACGCATCGACTAGACATTTCTAATTTCATATAGGTACATCAAAAAACTCTTTCGGATAATAAGGACTGTACCTATACTTTAATTTGCATAAATACACGTAATAAATGCAAATTCAACCTATTAATTGGGTGTATAACAATTATTAATAAAATTGCAATAATGAAATGCGCGCAATTGAATACCTGCTTTTGAGACCAAAAAGGTAAGAATAATACTACTATAAGTGTAGGCAATATGAACCTACCTATGTGAAAAAATTAGTCTGTCAGACAAAAAGTACAGATTTTATGAATCAACAACCTTTCGGCTGACAAATAACATTATGGCCCCCAACACAGGTCATACCTACGATTTGCGGTCAGCCTTTGTAAAGTATGAATTAGTGGAATGTGCATTTTGTTGATATGAGGTTGAGTGACCATATATTCCGTTTTGGTTATCATGATGCACAGGAGAAATCCTGTTCTTTTGAGTTTTGAAGTATCAGTAAGTAGCTACTATGTGATACTGTAATCTAGATTGGATTCCGGACCTCTCTATATAGCATAGCATTATGTACATTACAATGCTACCTGTTACATGGTGCATGTTTATCAAGTAGCATGAAAATCCCAAAAACATCATCAATAATCAAGGAGGCATGCTATGGAACGCGTGACTTGTTTAAGTCGTACTGCTACAATAATATGAGCGCATTACATTACATAGTCCTCATTCCATGTCCAAAAAATATTCCTATGCAGTTCAGTATATTATCAGAACGGAAAAAAACGAACCCTTCTCATGCCCAGTTTCCCTTGTCTGACCTGACCTGCAATTTATGTGAATGAGTACGAACAAAGTATGTAAAAGTATGTAACAGTTGCTAATACGCTTACTTTGGACAGGACTACCGTAGATGTATCTGAGGTGTAATTAGTTGTTGTGTGACGCTGACAAAGCCAAATCAAGTCAAGTTTGAAGGAATACTGGTAAGTAGTAAGTAATAAGTAATAAGGATAATATAAGTACCAGAACGTGTGTATGTGTGTGTGTGTGTGGCTTGACGTGATGTGTCTGACTGTCTATCCGACTGTTAAGGCACACACAATGAACTCACATTTATTGACTACAATGTACGTGTGTGTTATTATTTCCATTCTAGAATTTTATTGCTTTTGTATCGTGTTGTAAGTAGGATTGTATTGATATTCGTTATAAAATGAAATGAAAGGGATGGCACATTATTATACTACTTGTTGCATGTTATTATGTTACTACCACTACTACAAATACGTTGTAACTTGCTGTACAACCACACGGGGATGGAAGTTATGTCGTGTTGCGGTATGTGTTTAGGTATACGTCCATGCACATCACAGCCACACATTACAGCTTTACAGAGAGCAATTGATGGTGATAGCGTGGGAATGGGATATCGTGTCAGAGCCTTGAACGTTGATTGAATCTAGGTATAATTTTATTCCGCAGCAGCTGAATTGAAACAGAAAGTGAGAGTACTACTACAGCACAGGATTGATTGAGGTAGTAAGGTAAAGGTAAACGAGTATTAAATCAACAAGTGAATCGGAATGGAAGGGACGAATGTAATAATCGTATAAATGTGTAATAAAGTGCACTGTACTGCTCTTTCTATTTGCACTCGCACTCACTCGCATGAATAAACCTCAGACTAATAGTAGTATAGTGGTAGTAGAAATGAAAGGCAATCGCATGGAAATGGAAATAGTGTATGTAATATAGGGAAACAGCACAAAAATAATATGTGAATGAGGATGAGAATTAACTCTTTCGCTTTGGTTTGCATACAGATACACAGAAGAAAGGAAAGAATTGCTTTCGGATTAAGTTACGGCGACTGACTGCTCCTGCGGTCGAGATTTTTTATTTCTTTCATTTGTATTCTTAACACAGTCATTCAAGTAAATAAAAACATGCGTACCTACCTATATACCTATACCATACCTAAGTGTAATGTACATTGCTTGTAAATATTCACAAATACTTTAAATATGCTTTTTTTAGAATGAGTGTAAAACTGTAAGCATTTTATTGTATTGGACGAGGATGTGGAGACAGAAAGTGGGTGAAAAATGCATTGATCGACTGGACAAAGTCTACTTTGATTTTTGACAAGTCTCAATGAACATTTCAGTATCAAAATCCTCGGAAAAATAGATGCATGTATATATTTATACATAGAAACACTTAGAATGCTACTATACTTTACAGGGCAATAAAAAAGAGTTACAATTGCCCAAGCAATATGCTACAAATGTTAGCATTGCGCATTACATTGGAAATCTTAATTAACCATAAGTGCCTGCTGTAGATATAATGTATTTTTGTGGATGAGACGGTATTTATTTGTCATTTGTGTCGGTAGGGTACAGTGATACATGTGACGACGACGAGACGGCAGTAGTATTGTGGAAGAACGAACTTTGCGACTGCGACAATGTTCTTGTTCTGAGTATTGACTATTTTACGGCCATCGAGACAACATTCTATTCTTAATTGGCTCCATGACGGAACTATTTAATACTTAACACAAAGACGGCTTTGATTTTCTTGCGGTTGTGCTGCCTATTGCATGTGGCTTTGTTACAGAGATAAAAAGATGGAAAAGGTTAATTGTCAACTAATGTTGTAGAAATTCCTTTGTTTCCCTCTTGTCGTTTCGTGTCGGCAAACAATGTTGTAAAAGATAAAAAAGGAGAGAAAATCTTTACTAAGAAGATTTATTCTCTCCATAATAAAAGGCTAACTATTGACTGTCACAAAAA